>OZ038475.1:90889614-91002114 GCA_964036315.1 Acanthosepion esculentum
AGCCTAATCTCGTAGAAGTAGATTGCATTGGCAGGTCCAGTAAAACACGAGGTGCTATATGTCGGTATTGTGTTGTACAATACACAGCTTTCTGTATTGCACTCCGCTTCCTCGTAGCAATCCGCTTGATAGTTCTGTGATTCCATTCCCTGATTTCAGAGGCGCTTTCTGTGTGCACATTGCTGGACGCCCCATTCCTTTATGAAGGCCTTGAATGTACCACTAATAAATGCAGTATCCATATTACACGGTGGGTCCCTCTCGCAGAATATAGACTCCAGCTGGCGAATCACTCAAAGTCCTGTCGTGCTAACGGTAGCTAGATCAAGAAACATGTTGGTCTACAGTTTATCAGGGCCAAATAGTGCTTTTTTCTGTAGTGGATGATGTCCATTCCCAACGTAGTCCACGTGTCGCGTACTTCTAGTTTACTACTTTGCCAACGTGTCGGTATTGGATCGATGGATTGATATTTGAGACACTTTCGAACAACGTCCTTGACTGCTACCCTAGATGTGGAAGGGGCAATCCGTTTTACAATGTATATGGTGCACCTCACGCTATGATGATTGCTTTGTCGATGGATTTCAATTAATTCACGCATGGCAGCACTGCACATCTGTGGGACAGGTTTAGCTTTATTTCATAAGGAATTGAATCAGCTCTGTGGAACTCTAATGAGAACGTCAGCTTTATTCTAGTTGAATCTAGCTTCGCGTCAATAACCAAATTGTACTCCTTGATCAGTGCATGAAGAGTTTCCAGCCGTCTCCTGATAAGAATTTTACATATTGCCTTTGTATTCACTCATGCTTTTCCAGACAATGTGCCGATTATCCAACGATGAGTACAAGCGGAATCAGTAACTAGGTACAACACTCTCTCCTCGTAGCCAGCATGCATCCTCTACATTTATTTCCACTGCTACTCCTGTAGTCAAAGAACTTGCATCGACCCATACTCCCATCTCCTGACTGCTTACGCACCAGTTTCTTTTTGCAGGATCCTCCTGATACACTCTGGCAACAGTCTCATGAAGCAAACAAGCCTCGTTGTCCTATCCTGTCAAAACTCTCAGCCAGACACACACTGGGAAGTGACTCACAAGCTTCTCGCATAGTGTGAAAATACTTCGACGAGTGATAGTGGACGGAATTTCTGGGACCTTGCTTTCTCGCATCCACGAGATCATTCTGCACTCCCTCACACCTGCAAAGTTCAGGACTTTGACCCCCGAAACCCGCCAAGTACTTTCTCGCCTGTTCTGTAGAAACCATATTTTCGTCGATGTAAACATCATCAATATATGACGAAGTAGCCCTTCTAATTGAGTCATCTTGGGATAGCATTGTATAAAAGCTTGACCCATTATGAGAGGCGCCACGTTGAGGCCAAAGCCCAGTCACGTAAGTCAGTATCTTTGTTTTTTCAGGAGTACGGGCTGAAAAGGCCACAGGAACTTGTGGATATACACCTGTATAGGATTTCCTTAGATCTAACAAAGATACATTATCACCTTTCTGTTATCATTCTCTCAGCTTGTGCGCGCAGAAGTCTGCGCTTGCCCGTAAATGTATCGACTTATTGGTTCTATATTCCTATAATCTAGAACTAGACGGCAGTAACCAACAGTTGTCCAACCAGACTTGCTGCCTACGTTCATATTCCATTTGTGTCAGTTTGGACATAGGATACTCGGATGTTTTGTTCTTCAATATCTTTGGAGCCTGATTATCTACTCACTTCTTCATTGCGATCCATACTTTACTTGAACGATCGAACTCAGCATTAAAGTCCTTTTTGTTGATGGTGATGGCAGCGCGCACAGATGGTTTGCTATCGAGAAACGCTACTGCCCCTGATGATGTAATCATAACTCCACCCAGCTCCTTAAATGTACTCATGCCGATTAGCAAATCGAAATCCAGCGGCTTCTCACCAAAACATCGACCGTGACAGAATATTTACCATACAATAAAACGTCGACAAGCCCTACTACGCAGCAGGCTCAGATACCACTATGGAAATTCACTACCATGTACAAATTTTTTTGTCCATGATTGGCATACATCCTTACTTACAACTGATCTGTTGCAACCCAAGTCAACGAATGCAGTGCATGTCCTTCCATCAACATGGATTTTGATTACAGGTAGTGCCGGGTATACATTCATTGGAGGGAAGAGACTGACACTGATGCCTTTTCCCTCAACACGTTTCCCGGGCAGTTAAGCGATATATGACCTACATTCTGGCAACTGAAACCACACATGGCTCTGTGCGGACCTTGTTCTCGCCCTTTGAACTCTTTCTTCGCGTTCTGATGGTTCAAGCAGTCTACAACCACGTGATTTGGGCGGTTGCACATATAGCACGTAATGATATCGCGTAGACCTTCGGGGAGGACTTCTTTTGTTTCATTTAGTGTCCATGCCGCTGCTACTGTTGAACTTTCGTTGATCACCTCATCTATCATAGTTACCCGTGCTCGGGCCTGCAGCTGGTCGATAGTTAGAGCGTCCATTCTGGTTGACGCACGAATGCGCATGCCAAACTGCGGTTACTCATACCGTCAAACAGAACTGAGAGCTTCCGTAACTCTGTCAGACTTGCCGTGTCGCAATCACCTTGCCATAAATTGTTCGTACACCACTGACGAATCCGTCGCAATCGGCGGTTTAATTCTTTCTAGTTATCGTCTGTCCAATCAAAACAAACTTTCATTTTATCTCGGGCGATGCCGGACGCAGACGAATGTTTCTCGGCTATTTCCAATGCCCGTCGGACGCCAAATGCTGTTAATCTTTACTACATTTCTTATGACACATACATGAAAAACAAATACGAGGAAACCACTATTTACATTATTCGGACTATTTTCCTCATCTTTGACGCCATATTTATTACAACGTTTCGGCCGTTGTACGCTCCGGCCTTCTTCAGGTGGTTGGAATGTCGAACTGAACCATTTATTTCGCTCACTAGGGTAGACTGTTCCACGTACCATGTTTTTAATGGATGTCAGTTATCAGTAATCTCCTGTTAATTCCCCTCTCCAAGTTTCCACTACTTTAACTGGGTATTGAACTCACACTCTTTGGGTCCTGTCACTGGATCTAACTAACGCCTTTATCCACTGTGCCATGTGTCCTTGAGGAAATATGTGCATGAATTTCTGAGTATTATAAACCTAATGTCTACAGCAAATATTTTTTTACCAGCGCTCATATTGCAATTTTTGCTGTTATTATCGCTTTTCTCTGGCACTCATTATTACTGGGTCCCATATTGTATTCATTTCTATGCTTGGTCGGCTCAGGAGATTTTTGTGGCCTAGCATATGTGCAGATTCCTTAAGTTTACGAATTTTCCCAATGGTGTTCATTGTCTATGATCTCAACCTGATCCCATAGAGGGCGGTGATCTCCCTTTTCTCTCTATATGTGGTCAGCCACGCCTGATTTTTCCACTTCCCCTCGTATTACAGATTTCTGGTGTTCTTGAAGCCTTACCTTAAGGAGGCGGTCTATCTCCCCTTTATATTCTTTCCGCAGCTGCACGGGATAGCGTACACACAGTTTTTAGTCATGTTCTCCTCTATGGGGGGTCTTACTCGGGAGAGTTATCTGCGAAGTATCGTTCAGCTTTTGAAGGTTGTCCTGATGTTATATGGACCGCAGATCCTTTGTATTTTCTCTGATAACCCCTTCACATAAGACAGGCAGACTGTTTTCTGAGTGTTGTTGTCCTCGTACTTGCCTATCCCAGTTTTGTGGGTTGCTGCCATTATATTCAGGGTAGTTGTTATGTTGTAGGGTACTACTTATACTGACCAATTCTTTATCTAATGTTTCTGGGTCGCCACTTAAGACTTTTGCTTGGTCTTGTAAGCAGTGGACAATACCTTTCTTTACGCTGTATGGATGGTGGGAGTTGAAATTGAGATACTGTCCGGTGAATGTCGGTTTACGGTATACTGATGTCTTGAACCCATGCTCTGTTCGAGATATTAGAACATCCAGGAATGGGAGTGTGTTGTTACTCTCTTTCTCCATCGTGAACTGTACTGAAGGTCTTATTGATTTCACATGATCCAGTAGAACCTGAACATCTTCCTGGTGTGGTCAGAGTATGAAGGTGTCATCTACGTACCTTAACTATAGAGTCGGTTTTAGAGATATAGATTCTAATGCCATTTCCTCAAAGTATTCCATGTATAACTGACATCCATTAAAAACATGGCACGTGGAACTAGAACAGTCTACCCCAGTGAGCGAAATAAAGGGTTCAGTTTGACATTCCAACCACTTGAAGAAGTCCGGAGCGTACAACGACCGAAACTTTCTAATAAATATGGCGACAAAGATGAGGACAATAGTCCGAATAATGTAAATAGTGTACATAATCCGTTTCTCTCAGTCAAATAGTGTATTTCCCTACTGGTTTTCTAATAAATCTGATCAAAATTCTTCTTTACTTTATTTATTACTTACCTACTCACCTAGCTCTTATCGAGCATCACAACTTTGTCCTCTTGACAATTCGGATCACGTTGATCTGTTGATATTTATATTGTTTAGTTTATTGTGTGTATTGAAAGTGTGCATCAATAATCGAAGTTATGGAAATATCAAAGTCAAGAAGAATGAGTACAATTCCCAGATATAGAGATAAATATACTAGATTGTTGAAATATATGCAAACACAGGCACACACACAAATATATATATATATATATATATATATATATAACTATCCGTTTGTAATGCATCAGCTGATTCCAAGTATATCCAAATCAGCCTAGACACGACAGAACGCGAGCTCTTCATCATAAAAATAGTTATAGTAGAGTAACCGAAAGAAAGCCAATTCACAATCATCAGAGAAACTAGTGTACAGTTGATCTTATAGATAGATAGAGCTTTGAAGTTTTGGCATACCTTATCCAGCGTCTGAAATGCCTGGTGAATATTGATGCAGAAGATAAGAGACGTGGTTTTAAGAAAAATGTAAGCAAAAAGGACACTTGTACTTAGAATCAGAAAGAGACGGTTGAAATATCTAGGGCACATACTACAGAAATAGGGCTTGGAGAATTTGATACTAGCAAGACATGTTGAAGAAGAAGAGTTATAACAATATTTTCTGATACTTTAAACGAAAACGTATAATCCTTTCGTTGATAATGGCGCATTATGTTTTACATAAAAAAATCTGTTAGATCAAAAGGATATTACTTATCTTTTCTTGTCATATCAATCTTCAAGAGTCATTTTGGATCGTAAAATAAGGAAAATTTCCAAAAGACACATCTGCTTCATATTTTCACTGTAACCTCATCTAATGTCCCATAATAGATAAGAGTTGGTTTAATAAATTTGATACTTGAAAGAGTAAAATTTAAAAATTATGATCGTAGCAGTTTCAACAAATTTTCATTTGCCTAATATTTTGTGATTTTTGCTTGTATTCTACAAATGTGTGTAAAACTTTGTCCTTGAAAAGATCATTAAATAAAATAACATCCAGTCCAGCTTTTCTTCATCCATATCAAAGCAGGCATTTCCTTTCTCTTTCAGTTGATTATGAAAAGGTTTGATTTGCTTTAATTAAATTAAGTAATTAATTAGGTTAGACACAAAACAAATAAGAGCAGCAACCAAATTATGTAATTATAAATTATGAAAAATAGTTATAATAATTTTTGTGCAGTTTGAGAATGGAAACATATGCACACATACACACACATATATGAAAATGTTTTCTTTTTGTTAGAAAAACAGCGCACTAAAGACTATTACTGATCGAAAAGGACATGAGAAACTGAGTTTGATATTTGAAGTTTATGCAAAACAATAATCAAACTATATTATCATGAATTTTATTAGATGATGCATTGTCAACTATTATTAAATTTCATTAGTATTCTTTCATCTTAATTCAATTGGTTTCCATTTCATTTACCCAGAAGTCCATTCTACGGTTGAGAGTAGACAGCAATGATAAAAAATAAAGAATTTGTTCTTTGTGAAACTCGAACTCTTATGTTAGTTGCTATAACCACTGATTACAAGAGTTTGCCGAATAGCAAATCTGATCATTTAAGATTAGCGATATTTACTAATAGTTGTAGAATGATGGTCCGAGTCGTTGAGATGAAAAGCAACTGAAATTAAGATAAAGGAAATAATGGTAAAAATTAACTAATAGTCCACCGTAACTGAGACCGTATGAGGAAAGTCTCGATACCTCCAATATTACACTTGTTAAACAGGTCTACGTTAGATCTATCTTGAAGGCTAACTCCACAGATGGCACACAGACATGGAAAACATCCAGCTGGCGTATATGGTACCTGTATGGAGTCCACGACTCTAAGCCGTACAAAAGGATGGCAACGACAATAGCTCTGTAAACTCGAATTTTCTTATCCAGCCGAATACCCTGCTCATCCTACAAGCGATGGCGAAGTTTGCCGAAAGCACTGATAGCCTTAGCAATCCGATGCACAAATTCATCATCTAAAGAGCCACTGTAGTTGACTTTGCTACCAAGATAGGTGAAAGACTTTACATAGTTCAGGGCTTTGTCTTCTACTTTCAATGGTCTCTCTGGAAATTTGTAGACTGGTGGTTTTTGTTTCTCACCACAGAATTGCTTCGGAGTAGGACAAGGTTGGTGCACAACTTCAGTTTTCTTTATGCTAAGTGTAAAACCAAAGGCTTTACATGCAAAAGAGAAACGATTTATTAGATGTTGGGCCTCCTCAAGGGATGTCGCATCATCAGCAAACAACAAATCACGGATAATTCGTGTATGAAGGTGGGTCTTGGCTTTGAAGCGCTGATGATTGAAGAGTCCACCAGTTGTTCAAAACTGAAACTTGACGCCGCTCTCTGTGTCTGCAAATGCATATTTCAGCATCACCGAGAAGAAAATAGCAAAAAGAACAGGGGCCATAACACATTCTTGCTTGGTGCCGTTCGTGACATCAAAGGATTCTGACATCATGCCATCAGACACGACATGCGTAGAAGATTTCTCAAGAATTTGTTCTCGAACACCTAGATCCTCGTAGAGGAGGATGGATACAACCAGCGATTTGTAAAGCTTGAACTCGATATGAAAGATGATGTTGCTATTTCATACCCTTTCCAATCAGGCCATAGCTTCTGTGGCTATGGTATTCCGTGTGCGGATTTCTGCGTTACAGGTGTCATACTTTGATAGGGTTGCTCCCAACTATTTGAGGCTTGGCAGTTCCTCCAGTGGTTTGCTGTCCATGGTGACGCTGGAACTAGTGTGCTTATGCTTTTCACCATTACTTTGAACTTCCCTGAGTGGAGTTCCATTCCATATGCACCGGCTGTTTCAGCGAGTTTGTTGGTCAGGTTTTCTAGCTTACTGTTACTGTCCGCTATAAGGTCAATATCATCTGCGATACGCATGTTACAGACATGTTTACCACCAATAGAGATAGAAGTGTTGTGGTTGTAGAGGTTTAAACGTTATTTTTAGTGGATATTCGTATTCGATTAGGCGCTTCGTTTATTTATTAAACAGTTTATTTATTAAACGGACTGACTGTTCGAGAAATTTTATTAAAGAAAACTTTTTCGTTTTCCAGCACGAATCGAACTTGCGTCCCTGAAGGCAGAGAGAGCTACCGTTTGTCAGAGGTATGCCTTACCATCTGACAAAATGCTAAATCTGTGATCGATCAAGAGAACATTCAATTCAGTGATTCTCTTTTACGAGAATCTTTAATCACTAACGTGAATATGCAAATACAGGAATATTTGAGGATCGTCTTTTATTAGTTTGTTTGCTATTCGAGTGCATTATGATGGTATTTGAATGACAACGAGCTTTCGTTAGAAGTTCAAAGAGAAAAAGAAAGTACATGAAAGATATATAATTCTCACGTTTCTGGTGAGCTATATATATATATCAAAAACCTAAAATACAGAAAACGATGTTATCAATATGACTATATGGGAAAATATCAACTAAAATGTCATACACTAAAGGAAAAGATTATAGAAAAAGTAAAGTTTCAAGTAGTAGTGATGGATAATATTCAAATTTGGGGTATAAAGTCGTCATCAAATACTTGAACAAATTACTAAGCAAATAGAAAATAAAGTAAAAAAAGTATTCAACTGGTTTGCTAATGAAAAATGTTACTTAAACAGTCAAGTAGATAATCGACAACAATATCAAGTGCCGTAAAAATAATAAAAAAGAATTATTTTTCTGAACTGAAATCGTTTGTACTTTCCTCCTTAAATGTTTTACTATGCATCTTGCTTTCTTTGTTGACCTATTGTTACATAAAGAATCCATTCTTAGTAAGGTTGATTATATATTAAACAAGATAATAACGAGTGTAGAGCACCAACAGGCACCCTGGATTTTTCTTCTGAATATGTTTTGTAGTGACAGGATCAAATTTGCAATAAACTTTGTATGAACCTCTATTACGCCTACTTATAAAGAGACGCGCCAGAAGTTGTCTTTCTATTATCCAAGGAAAATTCGTCAAAAACTCAACACATTTCCGTCTGCTTGTGTGTAAGGCGAGTTCGACGACTTGTGAAAGTCAAAAAAGCACCAAGACATTTTTACCTAATCAAATCGCTAAGTCACGCTTTAGATAACTTTTGATTTCGGAACCGATTTCAAAGATCATCATCATCATCATCATCATCATCATTCCTTTGACTGCTTCAATCGTCAGAAGGAACTAAAAGCAGAGGAAACAGACAACGACCTCCAGGATGATCTGTTAGCAGTAGCTCTCAGGAGTTCCGACATTCTTTGCTGTTGTCTGACCAGCTTTTGCCTTGCCATTCCGCCTTCAACTATCTTACATGTGGTCTTGCAGAGGCTGTTATACCGTGTGATGCGGCCAAACCATAACATCGTCCGACACTTAATAGTGGTAAGAAGAGATTCCTGTCGGCCTACGAGACTATTGATCTTGCTCCGTGCATTGCCATTGTTTTTTTCTCCCAGTAGAAGATGCGTAGAAGATTTCTCAAGAATTTGTTCTCGAACACCTAGATCCTCGTAGAGGAGGATGGATACAACCAGCGATTTGTAAAGCTTGAACTCGATATGAAAGATGATGTTGCTATTTCATACCCTTTCCAATCAGGCCATAGCTTCTGTGGCTATGGTATTCCGTGTGCGGATTTCTGCGTTACAGGTGTCATACTTTGATAGGGTTGCTCCCAACTATTTGAGGCTTGGCAGTTCCTCCAGTGGTTTGCTGTCCATGGTGACGCTGGAACTAGTGTGCTTATGCTTTTCACCATTACTTTGAACTTCCCTGAGTGGAGTTCCATTCCATATGCACCGGCTGTTTCAGCGAGTTTGTTGGTCAGGTTTTCTAGCTTACTGTTACTGTCCGCTATAAGGTCAATATCATCTGCGATACGCATGTTACAGACATGTTTACCACCAATAGAGATAGAAGTGTTGTGATTGTAGAGGGTTTCCTGCATACTTCCTTCCAGAAACAGGGTGAAAAGTGTTGGAGAGGGTAGGCATCGCGGTTTAATGCCGATAGTTGTCTGGAAGAAATATCCCACTTGGTTACTAAATAGAACTGTACTGGTGGCATGGTCATAAAAGGCCTGGATGACTTATATGAGCCCTTCTTCTATGTTGAATTCTCTGCAGACGTGCCAGAGACCATCATGCCATACCCGTTCAAATGCTTTCTTGAAATCAATTAAATCTGGTTTTGCAAATGTTTCTCGATGAGAATCATGCAGTTGAAGTTTTGTTCTACTGTGCTCTGTCCGGCTCTGAAACCTGCCTGATCTTCTAACAATAATACTTCAGCCTTGGATTTCAGGCGGTTAAGGATAATACGCAGAATGATCTTGATGTGGTGGCTGATCAGGCTTATTGTTCTATAACTCGGGCACTGCATGAGATTACTTTTCTTTGGTAAGGTTATAACCAGTGACTGGGTCCACTCTTTTGGCCACTTTTGTTCTCAAATTCGCTGGCATTTTCCACCAGTTCAGAGGGTACATTGTCCACACCAGGTATCTTTCCAGTTTTCAGCCTTCTTACTGCTTCTTCTACCGCCTCCTTCAATATTGGCGGACTGTTTTCGCCTTCTGTGACTTACAGTAAAAAGATATCTGGATGAAGCTCATAATTGTACAGACCGTCGCAGTATTCGATCCAACTATTCAGAACTTCCACTCTGTCAGTATCTTTCCTTTTTTGTCATCTACGACAGCTGTTCTTAGCTGGCTGGTCTTGGTGATGGATTTGAGAATATTGTAGGCCTTCTTGCTATCATCTGATATTATGCTCTTCTCAATGGCACTGCACTGCTCTCCTATCCACTCCTCTTTGTCTGCTCGTAAGTCCTTCCTGACCTCTTGCTGTACGTCTTGGTACTGCGCCCGAGCTTCATCACGTGAGTGCTTCTTTTCTTTTAGTACTCGCCTCTTGTCGCGCAAATTCAGAACTTCAGGATCCTTCATCTTCTCAAGTTCAAAGCGGGTGAAAGGGCTCTTAGAACAACACTTAGTTTTCAGCTTCAGCTTCAAGGTTGTCATTACAAAATCGTGATCGCTACCAATGTCTGGGACAGGGAATCGCCTTGTTTACACCTTGTTAACACTGGACTTGAAGCGTTGCGGAACCAGAATTAAGCCAATCTGGTTGTGGACTTTCCCGTTAGCTGAGTGCTAGGTTGTGGTTCCAGTCAGCTAAGGTAAGGCGATGGCTTCTTGTGGTTTGAAGTTGGAGCATAAACTTGGTTGATCGCCATGTTATGCGGTTTCGCTGATACACGGATGGAGATGATTCTGCTGGAGACGGGAGTGCAGCTAATGACACTTCGTGCAATCTCTTTCCTAACAATGAATTCCAACCCATACTGATGTTTTTCTATTCTCGTGAGAACCAGATTTTATGCCCATCATCTGTTGATGTTTCTGACTTCGGACAGCCTAATGATGTCTCAGTGATAGCGTCTCAGTTCATGAGTTCTTGAATTCTGCCGGAGGCCTAGTGGGTGCGAAAGTTCCACATTCCGATGGCTGTACCCTGCGTTGGTAACTTGATGTTTATCGTTGCAGTCGATGATAAAATTTTCCTAAGCTTTTAAGATTACTGGGTAAATAAAAATTATATAAAAAAGGCGTTTATGTTACATCCTCAAGTAATTTTTATAGATAGGTCCCCCGTAGAAAAAAATTAGATAATCTTCAGTCTGTCAGTCAAGTTATCAACATGTCAGCACCTTAAATAAACACCTACTGCGACACTTTAAACTTAAAATAAGTAATATTTGTTTCAAGCCAGATTAAACTTTAAATCAGGTAATGTTCCTCAAATAAAACTTCAGAAAAGAATATTTTATTTTTGAAAGATTTTTTTAATAAAGAGAATTATTACCGTGATGGCGGATGGCTAAAAACGGCGCTAAAATAAGCGATTTTAAAAATTTCAAATCGAAAACTTTTTCCAGTCAGTTACTAAAATTTAAAAAAAATTAGTTTTGAAATACAGAAAAGGTATTTTGCTTATTGGAAATAGTAAATTTAATGTACTAACTTGAAATGGAAATTAAAATAAGAGCTTCAAGAAAGATTTTACATTCTTTTAAATTCATTTTGAACCTTAGATATGGCGTTTCTGTGGAAGGACCTACATTTAAGTTACATTTATGCAGTTCATGATAACAAATACGCTAAGTAAACAATGATTAGAATATTAAATAGATAGCATATATAACTTATATAAACTATATATATATATATATATATATATATATATATATATATATATATAATAAAAAATAATAAATAAGAGAGATAGAAAAAATGCCCATTTGCTTTGGCAGCCGGCGTTCAAAGTTCATCAAGCAATAAAAATCAGAAACTAACTCGGCCATTTCATCCATGCGAGTTTATGTCTAATAAAAGATTTGGTTCACTGTAGAATGAAAATTTGTTAGGCATTCTGGAGACCATAAATAAGTTTTATCAAATTGTAGCAAATCACGTTCCTAAATATGAAAATATCATGAAAGGGAAAGCCTTTCTTATTTGTCAAAAAGTACGTGTGAGAAAATTACTAATGTCTTAAAAGTGGCTTTTATTATTTATGTCCATTACCGCAACCTCTGATCTATCACAGATAAATTAAGTGTTTTGCTTCGATACATAAAAGATTGTCAAGCGACAGAGGTTTATTAACATTTTTAGAAATAAGTATACCGGTAAACAAATATTAAACCAGGTTTGCCGTACTTTCATCTTCCCTCTTCTTCTATGTGCCGTGTACCTTCAAAGCATAGGCGATAATGACTCTCCACAACTTTCTATCGCGCGTGGCTCTCAGCAATTTTTCTCCCTTTGCTAAAGCATACGCAACCCCCGTTGCGCCATCTATCCCCACAAGCTCTTCAGGTAATAGCCTTCTCCTATCTCGAGAAGTCGTAGTTTCCCAAGTCCTCTATCTTTATTATGCGTCCAAGGAATTTTAGTTGTCTTTTCCTGATTCTAAGTGTTCTTTCCGTTGCCATTTTCTTTAAGACTTGCTTATTGCTTATTCGTTCCGTCCATGGAATTTTCAGTATCCTTCTGTAGAGGCACATTTTTGCTGCCTCCAGTTTTCTTTCATCCATGGGGAAATTTTCCAACATTCACTGCCATATCACTGCAATGATATCATATATCAACCCAGCATTCTTTTCTTTGATTCTAACGCTTCTAGATCATTTTATACTAATACGAGAGTCCTTCTGGACTCTATCCTTGAACCTATGCTGTTTCTGATCAACGATCATCCCGATGTCATCAGTTCCTAATTAGGTATTTATGCAGATGACACAACTATGTACTCCTGTACAAAACTGTTTCATTTAATCCCCACAGAGAACCTGACTGTCATCAGTATGGCTGATGCTAAACTTCAGAAAAGCAACACCCTACATCTTCTTGGGCTCACGGTTTCCACTGACATGAAGTCTAGCGACTATATTGAATCAATAGCTACGTCTACTGCTAGGAAATTCGGTTCACTGGGACTTGCTAGAAAATGCTTCTCGTCAGAATACAGTTTGTACATTTATAAATCTTCCATTCGTCCGTGCATTGAATACTGCTGCCATATCTGGTCTGGTGCTCCTGCTGTATATCTCAAGATTCTTAACAACATTCAATGAAGGATCTTTGATGTAATCGGTCTTGACCTAACATCTTGACTTCATTCAGTTTCTCACCGACGTAACATGGCTTCCCTCTGCCATTTCTATAAATATTTTCATGAGCTGTTATCCCTGGATTTAAGCGTGCTACTAAATGATCAACTAGGTTTCACTGTTTACTGTTGAACTAGCGAGATGCAACCGCCATTTCTATTTTCAGTTTCTTTACTCACTGTGGAACTCCCTTCCGATTTGTCACCTACAATCTTCAAAGATTTAAAGGCCATGTCAGTCACCTCTTCATCGTCTTCAAAAACTTTCAATTTCCTTAAATTAACTTTTCAAAGATGGTGTATACACTTTGGATTACTTTTAGACCGTGTCATTTACTTATTCTGTCTGATATACTGTCATAGCTTTATACCCATTGGAAGAAATTCTCTCCGTTTTTGTAAGTTTCACTGATACCTACCATGTGCTAGGTGAATAATATTAAGTTCCAGAATGAGTTGTTCCAGAATAAGTTGTTCTAGAATTAATTGTTCCAGATTATATATTTCAGCTATGCTTTGAACGTTATCTGTTAATACAAGTACTGAGGTGATTGCTGGAGATTTTAGGACTTGGCTCTAATTCGATATCCTAATATTATCCATTGTTTACACCACCATAAAGATGACAAGTCTCCTCAATACACCAAAGCTCTTCTAGTATTGTAGCTATTTCAATCCTGGTGTTGTGTAGATGATTCTAAATCTTGCTCCAAGCGTTATCCCTGACTTCAAGTTCTCCGATAATGGCTGTCTTCATGATCCACGACTTCTTCAGTTCATAACATGTGATGTAGTTTACCAGAAAAGTAAAATTCACTCATTAGCATATTTCCATTTTGTTATTCAGTGCTGTTGGATCGGATCTTCTGATCTGGATTGGATGATCCATTTGAATCTCAATGTGGTAGTAGATTTTATGCGTTTCATTCTCTAGAACAAAGTCTTGTCTATATACCTATATACTTGCATTGTTTTGGAACTAAATCACTGCATTTGATGATGACTTAATTCATTGTCTCATTTTTATTTCTACACAGTATACGTCTGTTATATTCCTGCGTTTTATTCCTATATGTTGGTTGAAGCTTCTCGCCAGTTGATGAGTGTTCCCAGTCCCTTTTTGTTTTTGGCAAATTATTTCAGGTCATTCGTGTACATGAGGTGATTTTAGAAACTTCACGCTTTCTGTTCTATCTTATTCTATTCATGTCAAAGTTAGATTCTTCTTTTCCATTTTAGCTTCTTTCAGAATGTTTTATTCTATGCACGACAAAGCACTCATCCCTATGTTTCCCTTTTTGCACACTTTCTGTTCCTTAGAAAATAATCCTTCACTTTCAAGCAAGTAAAAGATTTATTTGGGTATTATTATTGTTGTTGTTGCATTTTGCCTTTGCTTTGTGCAGTACGAGTACCGTACCGCCAAGCCTCAGCTACATTATTATTATTATTATTAAAAAATTATTTTTGATCTGGATTTATTTTATAATCACATGCCGGATCATAAACAATAACCAAATGAAGAGAGTAATTTTTTATTGTTTCCACAAAAGACAACGATTAACTAAAAATTTAATTGAACGAAGCTCTTCGCAGAATACGGGCTGTGCTTGTTAGAATTACTTTTTTGGATTTTCTGAAGAGATGGTCCAGCAGAGATCTTGTCGATTTGTTCTTGACTTCCTTTCGGTATTGCACTCAAAGCTCAAACTGCAACAGGAACAGTTTTAGTTTTTAAGAGCCATATTTTTCTATTCCCATCTCCATGACTTTCTGTTTGTTTAGTTTTTCGAAATCCATCACAGAGATGTTTTTGTCACTTAGTACGCTCATGTCAATCAGCCTGCATTTTTTTCTTTTCTCTATTTGATAATAATGTCTGCGTGACTTGCTTGGATTGTTCGATTTGTGTTGATAGAAAGAACCCAGGGGATAGTAACATTTGCTCCCTTAACTAGCTTCTTATTTCAGTTTTCTTGCTGCTTTTGTGGCAGTTGTATCTACTTCATCGAGATTTAACCCAAATTCTCTTGTATATTTTTATGGCTTCTTTTGATACAAAATAAAGCTTTTTTACTGTTTTCATACTTCGTTACGAGTTGTAACATCCAATCTTGTATATCTGCAAGATACTTATAAAATCCCATTGTTGACATTTTGTAAGACAATTCATACTTAGATAGTTTTTCAAATTCCTTGGTTGTTATGTTACAGTCCGCTGACCAAGCCATATCAATTAGTAGGCAAGTTTTCTTTTCGTTTTTGACAATTATGCCTCAATCTTCCTGTGTGTAAAGATGGTGTAATCCCATAGAATTGTGATATCTTCCGTTTCTGTAACCGGTGCTGGGTGATGTTCATACCAGTGTTTATTAACATCTTTTCCAAAGTGTTTGCACATTGCCCAGTGTAAGTATTGCTCCACTCTATCGTGACGATTTTTATATTCATTTGGCGCAAGTACAGAATAGATGGCCTGTGATTTCCTGATATTTGCATTTTTGGATTCACTCTATTATGTATATTTGCCTAAATGGTTCTAGTGAAAAGAAACTCTGGTCTTGCGCTGCAAAAATAATGCCTTCCGCTTCAGCCTTTAATCAAGATTCTCGTAACCATCAATGGGTGTTAACTTTATCAATATTGGCTTTATTAGCATATTCTGAATATTGGACATGCAGAGGCTTGTCTTGCCAGCGTCGTTTCATCGATTTATGAGCTTTATCTTTGGCTTTCTTTTTTATAATTTTTGCTGCAACAGTTGGTTCTTGGGTTCTGTTTTGGTTTTCTACAGAATATACTAAATGTTAATCTCGTTTGTATTTGCAACCATCTTTCATGATTGAATATTTTTTCTTTCTTTCTTCGTATTGTTTGACTAATTATATCATCCTGTCCTTTGTTGTTACCATGTCAGCCAATAGTTATTGTCTTGTATAACAATTCTAACTGAATAACACCTCTTCTACCTTCTTTACGGGGTATGTTCCATGCCGGAATTTTAGTAGGATCATTGACCATTTCTTAAAGTTCTTTGGCGATTTATTTGTGTGCTGTATTTAGATATTACAGCCAAAATTTAGGAATTGTATCTATTCCTGGAGATTTCTACTTGCGTGGTTTTTTCCGTGTATACTCAACATCCTCTTCTGTGATTCTGGCCCATGTTTATTCTGGTTTATTTTTCATCCATTCTACCTCTTGCGTAATCCAATCAGCTTCTTTGTTATGTTCTTTAGGGCAAGCCCATATTTTTTTCTTTACTAAAAAAAAGGCAATATATTCAATTATCATTTATTCATACTAATGGAAACTAATTTTTAAAAGGGTATTTGTGTATGCATCGTTTCTTAATCAAATGCAAAATTCTGCGCCTAATGAATAATTAATAAAACATAACATGAAAAAAATCACCGGAAAAATACTGTAAATAATTCAATAGAGAATATTTCCACACAACATGAGAGAAAAAAGAATTGGTAATTTGCATAATATAAACTAAGGAGAAATTCGCCCCTATTAAAATTGGTAAAACTTAACATCAAACTGAATAAAAATTATGCATATTTTATTGAATAATTAAATTGTAAATTTTTAACAATTAAATACATGGCGATAACAAAATACACTTTAAATGGCATATTATCGACTTTCCGTAGATGATTCAGATTTGGAACAGGACTTAATCTAAACTTAAAGTTGGAAGTAATGAAAAAAATAAAAGTCGTAAAATTATACCGTGACATTCCTTTCACAATTTAAGGATTAGCCGGGTTGTGATCAAAAAATAATCGCAGAAATTTATTTCGTGGCAAATTCATCGCTTGAAGGCGATACATAATAATTTGATGGAAACTTATATTTAAAATGAATTAAATAGAAAATATTGATGATAAAAATGTTTTTATTAAGTCTACAACACGAGATATGTGAAAAAATTTAATAAAAAAATATACTTTATATCAATTAAGTAAAAAAATAAAGCAAATTTTTGCAGTATTTTCCTATTTTAAATAAGTAACATTCAGTATTCAAAAATAATTTACGCTAACTTAAAAAATAAATTTCAATTTTTACCAAAATATTTGCAAATTATTGACTTTTACGAACATTTTTCGGGAATTATTTAATCCAAATGTATATACTAAAGATGTCTCTTTTTTCCTATAGTAATCCCGCCACTGATTCAGAAATTAATGTTGTTTCCAACGAATTTTCCTCGAACCCAGAAGTAGTTCAAAGTTGGAGGTTGAACATTTACTGCGTAAAGAATGAAACAGACGTCTATCCGAAATATGCGAAAGAACAGGATTTATACATATATATATATATATATATATATATATGTATATGTGTGTGTGTGTGTGTGTGTGTGTGTGTGTGTGTGTGTGCGTGCGCGCGATTGACATGCGTGCACAAAGAAAGTCGAGTCAATTTTTAATAATAATTGCGCATTTTTAATTTTGTGGTAGTCACGATACACTTCCACATAATCATTTTCAAGAGTAAAATAAAACAAATATATATTTATATTTTTTTAATTGGTATCATCCCAATCAAAGCAGTTCAGCAACTAACATGCAAGGGGTCACATGGTATGGAGGAATTGGGAACAGAAACATTAGTAATGAGAAGAAAGAGGAAAGAGTAATTAGGAGGCCAGTAGATAGCGATAGACATTGCATTTAAATTTTTGCAGATTAAAGTTAGATATGCATGATAGATTACAGAAAGAAAAATTGTCTTACCCGACACAGTGAACCGACTTTCTTGGCAGCTGACCTAGCAGTGGGTTCAATATAGTCTTTCCACTTCATGTCAGCTGGGAACGCTAGCCCTAGAAGACGCAGTGAGTAACTTCCGGAAGATAGCATCAGTCATGCTGATGAAAGGCAGAGAGGTGTTTCTCAGATGATTAATGGAGATAATTTTACTTTTAGAGACGTTAAAATTGAAAAAGCCATCTTTTGCCTCAGTTAACGACGGGCTTGTACATCAGCTGCCATTTTGGCCATGTCAGACTGATCAGACTTACTATCGAGGCAGGCGTAAATGGTAATGTCGTCAGCGTAGATGTAATCGGGAAGGTCGTTAATGAAGATTAAAAACAGTGTAGGACCAAGGATGGAGCCCAGAGATACACCCGCGTTAGTACGAAAGGATATGGACGAGTGGCCGTTCAGGACAATTTTGACGATTTGATAAGAATGACTGTATCAGATCAAAAATATGCCCGGAGATACCGTAACTTTTCAGCTTGTGGAGAAGACGTGAATGCCAGACCCTGTCAAAGGCTTTCGAGATGTACAATGCTATAGCCTGGGCTTCACCTTTTTATCTAGAGCATGATAGACACTTTCCGTAATTATCGTTAGTATATCAGCAGTTGATCTGGAGAAATGAAAGCCGTATTGCTTTCTGAGAAAAGCCCCTGTGATGAGAAATGGTGAACCAATTCAGTATTGATTAGGGCCTCTAAGAGTTTCCCAAAAAGCGGTAGAAGTCTAATATGCCGATAGTTGGAAGGGTCGGATGGTTCACCAGAGTTCTTTAAAACTGGAACAACAGACGATGACTTCCAGCAGGCAGGAAAACAAGAAGCAGCGAGGCATTTATTATACAGTTGAGAGAACAGGAGCTATTTTGGGTACACACATTTTAATGGGTATTACAGGGATACCATCGGTTCCGCATGCTTTGTAGGGATCTAGGTTAGAGATGATAACATAAACCATGGAAGGGGTTATACGTATATCACTCAACAGAGAATCAGTTCTAAGTTAGAAGCTAGACAGGGATAATCGAGATGAGTCAAGAGTAGAGTCTGAGGAGAATTTTCGAGGCAAACTATTCAATTTTATCAGCAGAGAATGATAAAACCTTAAATCGATTGAATAATGGGAATAGAGATCATGAACTTATTTAATAACCTAATACAGAGACGCCAGTAATTTAGAGGCTATGCGGTGCCTCATTATTTAAGTAAACAGGGACTTAGCTCATTCGAGGACTCGTTTACATTTATTACGAGCAGTAATGAATAGGCACCTGTTATGACGAGAGCTGTCACGCTGGTATCGCCGGAAATAGTGGTTCCTGTGTGCTATGGCGACCAACATTCACATCGGGTGGACCATGGAGAGGATTGCGGTTTCACCTGGTAGAGAAGGGATGAAAGCGTCCATGCTGGCTTTGAAACCTCAGTGGCGCAATTTTCAATTGGTAGGTTGAAGATATCAGTCCATGGGGTGTGATGAAGAAAATCCAGAAATGATTCCTAGTCATCATGCTTGTAACGGAAAGAGGTCTTAGAGGGTTCCTGTTTAATGGATACTAAGAAGGAGATGTCAATAGCTACCACAGAGTGGTCCGAGTTACCAAGAGGGCAGTATTGCGAAGCTCTGCACGAACGAGGAGAGGAGTTAAGAAATAGATCCAGTAGAGAAGCCTGTTTTTCATTTTTGGCTAGGGAAACGAGTAGGGAATTCCACGATTTGAGTGAGGGATTGGGCAATAGCAATGTAGCTTTAGAATGTTTCAACCACGTGTCGTAGTGATCATGAAAGTCACCGAAGACAAGGATGTTCGCAGATGGATGAAGAGAAAGTGCCTTTTCTATAGTGTCTAATATACTGCAGAGTTGGGAAGAGGAGGAGAGATAAAGAAAAAAAGAGATAGCCGAGTTTAGTAGCGAAAGACGAAAGCACATGAAAAAGTAGTCAGCGGCCTCGAGAGACAATTTCCTGGGCATAATACTTTAAGTTTTGTCCCGGATATAAAACATTCGTAAAATAGGTAGTAAGCAGATAGACATTTATTGTGTGAAATTACACAATTACGGCACAAGGCCAAAATGAGGCTGGTCGTCACTATCTTATACCTAGCTAAACCGATTCACGACCCATTCACTCATTACAATTTGCCCATTCACCATAAAACTCGCTCGTCCATCACCAATCAATCCTCCATACACCATAATACCGCATTCTCTCAAGGGGGTCCTACAAAACGCGCCCCATGCCACAAAAATTTAATGATAATTATTATATATAAAAATCTATGATGAAAAACGAGAGTGGAGAGAATGGACCCCAAAACAAACTAAATACGAACACAAGTAAACTAAACATAACTGATGTTAGTAGGGCCTGTCCAACCCTCAAAACAGAGAGGCAGCTGTATTCTGCCCATGGGACAAAATCAAGAAGCTCTCTCACTAAGGGAGTGGGAAAGGTGAAAATATAGACGAACATTGGAAATAAAAGGCTGACCCAGTCGAGATGAAAAAAGGGGCCAAAACAAACTGGGGAGGTTGGGAATCTCGACTTGGATCATAATCAAAGAGGCAGCCGGGAACAGACCAGGAAAACACGTACTAGGTACACAAAAGCTTTTCTAACCTAACCAAGGAGAGGGCTCCACAGGAAACTACCCCAATGTGACGTAGGTTGACCTAGAAGAGAAAATCAAGGATATCCCCGTTCAAACGAACCAAGCTCGCCTCTTTCACCCACCTTTGGCTGAAGACTGTCGAATGCAAGCGTTTTCTATCAGTTCTAATATTCATATTGAGCTGATGCTCAAAGAATCGGATTAGATCCTGATTAGAAGACGGTTGCTTCGCAAGACTTCCTCCATTCGCGTCGTCCAAATCACCATTCGAATCGTGGCCAGCAGCGTCAGAAAAACCCTTCTTTTCACCCCAGAATACGGGGACGACACATTGTCACATGCGTATGCGCGATCCATGAGCACGAGCTTTTCGGGAGCGAGGCTAGCCGTCAACTCGCCGACATGGTCCCATAAAGGGCGAACACGACTCACACTGGTAGAAGGCGTGCGAAGCCGTTTCTTCTAAACCAAGGTCACACCATTCACAGTCTGAAGGCCTTGTCATTGAGAGGCAGCCGATTCTGAGCTAATCGCCAAGTAAGCGAAAATTCAGGGTTACTGAGATAATCCGCCGCTGGCGCCCAAGACCAGAAAGAGCGAAACTCCTCCTCCGACAATTCCCGCTCACGTAGAGGATCCTTCACGACCCCCTCCACAAAATAATTATAGAAGACATTCCTAGGCCGTGAACGGTCACTGGACCGAGGAATGATCGTCAAAGCGTACCGACACTAGCGAAGGAAATCAGATTGATCCCGCAATTTACGACAGCACTCAATCTGCGAGATGGAGGGACTGATAGTAAGGCAAGGGAACGCGTCCCTAACAATCCCCGCCATAATCGAATCTCCTGTCAATGCGCGGCGTAGGAAAGCCAACCTCGAGGCGAGTTTGTGGCTCTCCAAGTGTGGCATTCCCAGCCCCCATGACACGGACGTTGTGCACAGACTGCTTTATCGACCTGATGCTTGCGTCCCCCTCTACAAAAGGGAGGATAGCGAGCGCTCGAGCGGCTTGCTATGGTCTCTACAGAGCGGAAGTACGGAGAATCGATAAAGGACAATCGGGAAAACGTATGTAGCACACGCCTCCGCCCTGCCCTTCACGGACAACCTCCGTCGACGCCAAGTCTGACCAGCCGCGTCGACCTTTGCTCGTACTTCAGCCCAATTTTTCTCCAGCTGGAGGTCGGGTCCAAACCACACTCCAAGAATGCGGACAGTACCGTCCGTCCAACCGAAGCGTCCCGGAAGATCCACCCCCTTCCAGGCACCTAATCGCACCTTATCGCGGTTAATCATGGCCCCTGTCACCTTTTCGTACCGATCAAGCGCCTTCAGTACCGCCTCAATGTCGCGTACGCGGAAACCCTGGCTCTAACACCTCCAGGAACGGCGTTTCCACGTAGGGCCGGACTGTACGCCCTGTGCCTCAGCCGGCGAAGGAGAGCCTCGCACATGTCGTCAGTGGCCCGAAGAGTATGCCCCTCCGGGGTCTCGACTCACAAATGTAACGATTGGAACCTCGACGGATCTCTTCCTTGCGCAAGTCTGCGCCCATGTACACAGCTTCGGAAGACATCTTGCTTAACCTATGTCTAATTACCTGGCCCATGTAGCACTCGCTATTCAAACGCTCCAGGGCCTTCCTAGCTAAGGCTATCTGTAGGGGATCCACCCAGCCACCACCCTGGAAAACCTAGCCTTAAGCGTCTTCCCCTTCTCGGCTCTATCTAGGGCGAGCTGTTTGCTGAAATCAGTGGTGAAGGACCTAATCCTATCCTTAAGTCTCTCCCACCACTTATTCCCGATAGCCGCCCCCACTAGCTCTCGCTGCACTACTCTATTTAGCTGCTCCTGGAAGTCCCGTCTGTACATTAAAGACAGATTGAACTTCCAGTACCCAGCCATTATAGGCCTACGATCTAACGCCATCCGGGCACAAACGAGTTTGTGATCTGTATAGCCTACCCAGTAGAACGTGGGACAATCTAACAAGTCTACGTCGGCTCTTCTAACATTCTATCCAGGTAGCTAACTACCCGGGTAAAAGGCCAATTAAGAGCCCACGTCCACATTTTCCCCCCAGGGTGATCGACCCTGTATCTATCGACGAGAGCAAACTCTTTGATCAGATCCACCAGGCTACGATCGTTCCTACACCCACTAGCTCCCCGCCCCCTATCTAGCTTGGGGTCCAGGATGGCATTCCAGTCCCCCATTAAAACTAGGCGCGTTGAATCAGGAACGGTCCCAACTGCCGAAAAAACGAGACCCGCTCCTCCCGGTCGTTGGGCGTATAAACCGCAACGACCCGGAACGAACCACTTTTCACGGCAATATCGGCCATGATCAACCGGCCCTCGGCATCGGTATACACAAGGTCCACCTTCGCATCAAGTGTACGTCTAACCAGCAAAGAAACTCCTTTGGCAAACCGGTCCCCATATGCTGAATAAACGACAAAGTCGCTCTCCAGCTCACACGCATCGACGCTGCAAACAAAGTGGGTCTCTTCGATCGCGGCGACATCCACATCGAAAGACAAGAGATCCCAGAGCAGGCGAGCTGCCTTACCCCGATCCCTCAAGCCCTTCACATTCAGACTGGCTATCTTAATTGACATCTTCTACGCCTTCAAAAAATTTAAAAAAAGAGTAAGAGCAAAAAACCTACTCACATACGGGCTGGAATTCTGCTTCAGTCAGAACCCCGACTGATTGTCCTAGGCTCCCTACACCTAGCTCTGACGTCATCCGACCTTCCAGGACAATTCCGCCGACATCCGTGGGATAGGTTAATTTTATACACCTGTATAGGGAGGGGTGGAGAAGAACAGGGACCCTCCCAGCACAATACTGATGTAATCAATGTCTGCAATTCTAATATTGCAAAATGTCTCCTTCGCTTCTGCCCCATGATCCCAAACATTTAAGTAGGCCCCTGTGTCTCTTATGCAGGTAATGACACCCGGGGCTTTTGGAAAATTACGTGGATCTTCCACTGATTTCCCATCTACGCTGGTCAATTTATACAGAAGACGCAACTGGGACCTCCTTTGGCTGGACAGGCCCTTCTTGAATTCGTCCCCGTCCACCCTACAAATTGACTCAGGTCAAAAAAAAAAGTTTTTTCTGTTTTTTTCTTGTTGCCTTTGAGGATTGTGGAGGGGGAACAGTTGACGAATGAGGGGGTGTGGATAGGGAACTAAGGGAAGAGTTTGAGGGAAAGGGTGACGGAGCACGTGAAGGGGGGCTCCTAATCTTGGTAGTAACTTCAGACTTTTCTTTCGGGGAAGCAGGGACGGGAAGGAACCGGGTTTTGTCCATGCCCTTCTCCGCCCTACTACTCCGGAGTGCTTTTGCGTAGTTGTCTCTACCTCCTCTTCTTCCTCTCTACTTCTTTTCAGCGTTCCTGCCCAAGGTGGAGGCATTTTGTCCACCTCCATTTCCTCCTCGGTTTGCTATTGTTGTTGATGTTGCTCTTGCTGCTACTGATGCTGCCGTTTCTGATCCTGCTGCTGTCGTTGCTGTTGTTTTTTTGGCGACTGCTCCTTTTTTTTTTTTTTTTTTTTTGCTTTCGTTCTTCTTACTTTCTTTTTTTTTTTTGCTTGCTGCTGCGTTGGTAGTTGCTGTTTCTCAGTTGTCTCCTTTTTGGGGGAGGGAGAAGGCACGTTTTTCGCCCTCCTACCACTTCCCACCTCCTTTCAGGCACCATCGGGGTCTTTGTCCGCTACCCCCTCTACCACGGTTGCTGCAACTACTGCTGTTGTGTGCCGAGTTGCAGGCTGAGAACGTTTCGCGGGCACTCCTTTGCCATGTGCCCCACGACACCACACAACCAATAATTCGGTTTCCGTCCCTTTACACATACTAAGATTCTTCTCTCTCTACATAAAAGAATGTTTGGAATTAGCCCAAAATTCGTTCTGGTCATGCAATTCCACATCTCCAGTGGCGATGCCCGGTTTTCCTAAAATCGCCTTCACTTCCTCTACTTTTCCAAATTTCGAAAAGAAGACTCCATCCGGTCTTCTGGGACGGGCACCCCATGGACTGTAATCCTTGTCCTACTCAGATGCCCATGTACTGCCTGCCAGCTGTTTGGCATCTTGCTCGGTGGACAGGAGAATGTTCCATATTGCGTTTGTGCGTCTCGCCAACACCTTTGGGTTAATCTTTAAGGTCTATAAGACCTCTTCCATTGTTTCCCTGCTGACTCCAATTAATTTACGGCTTTTGACATCGGAAGTCAGTAGGGATATTATTCTTGTATTGACGGCCTCCAACGCCTCTGGAATGGTGAGGAATTCATTTTCCTTAAAAGACTCCTCAAACTCTTCCTTTTCTCCTCATAAAATTCTGCATTTTTCTTCGGCCTATTCTCAGCCCAGGCCGTTTTTACCGAAGACGCTGGCCATGTTGAATTTGAATTGTTTCGCTCATGATGGTCGTAACGACTAACACGATCGAACAAATAACCGGTTGTTTCTTTTTTTATTATTATTTTAACAACTATAAACAATATCAAGAACAAGCCAAATAAAAAACGAAAGAAGAACGTGGGCAACCAAAGACAATAAACAATTCAAATAAATAATTCAAATAAATACGAAAAATGTAATGCAAACAAAAACCGTGGGGAGGGTAAAAATACAAGAAGGGAAATAAACAAAAAGAGAAGAGAACAAAAATGCACAAATATATGAACAAATAAACGGAAAAGTAAAAACTGAAAAATTGAAGAGAGTTTTAGAAAATCAAATCAAAAAACTTAACAGTTCACTCTCTGATTAACACACGCTTGTCTAATACACTCAGGAAAAACCCACCGACGGAATATTTAGATTCTAGGTAGTAAGCCCATCCGCTAGGTCTCTAACTCTAATCTCTGTATTTATGTATTTGGCTGAGCCCAGGTCCTCTTCTGTAGAGGAATGTTCATCTCCACAACAGGGGGGGGGGATTCAGTGCATCATGACATGAATCTTAAATCATAAGCCAGGGCACCAATGAACCTCCTCACGGAATCCATAAGGGCCAAAAGGATTGAAAAGTGCTAAAAAGTGCTAAAATACCTGAAGAACCACTGTTGAAATTGTTGTCTTCACCATTGATGCTATTTTGAACCACCGAAGTGACCAGTAGTTTAGGGTATCAACAGCTGATGTCAAGGGCACTATTGTGGAGTAAATGGTACAACACGGGTGACGATATGAACTATAATAATAGAGCGCTGGGTCAGAGGTAAGAAGAAGCCGTTTAAAGTCAGTCTTCAGACCAATTAATACAAGCGCCACGGCAAGTAGCGTTATAACAGTCGTGACGAGCGATTTATAACCTTTGTAACGAGGATTCGGAACTCTTAAGACTTTAGGAGCTCATACGAGTTGTAACTGTAGTTACAAGGATTTTAGAAACTTATACTGAGTGAACAAGTACGGAAAATATACTTGTTCTTCGGGTACAAGGATACGGGCGACGGCAAGAATTTTAACCACGTTGGGCTTAAAAAAATGTTTTTCATGTTGTATAGAAGACATTCTTGCGAATATGGAGCAAATTTTGACTTCGATAGTTGAAATACAGAAACAGTAACAACAACAAAATCAACAATTACTAGAACTACAAAAACAGCAACAGGAGTTTTTGTTATCTGAAGAAAACCAAAAACATTTTTCAACGTCACTTACGCCAGACCCTGTCCAAAACACCATATCAGAATTTTTATACAATCCTGATCAGGAACTGACTTTTTCTGCATATTTTCGTAGATATGAACAAATATTCACTCAGAAATGCAGCAGCTGGAAAGATGAGAGAAAAACCGAGATTGTTATTGAGAAAAATAGCTCCGATATAGTATGAAAAATACTGCAACTAAATATCACCAAAAAAAAAAAAAAAGGGAAATCGGGTTTGAAGACACGGTACACATTCTGACGAAAAATCTTTAGTGACAAAAGCACTGTTTAATTCTCGTTGAAGATTTTGCCACATACGTTTAGAATAAAGGAAATGACTTCAGATATCTTCAAAGGGTTAATCTTCGTTGAAGTTTTAGTTCAAACAGCTAAAACCGATGCTGAAATACGAGCGAAAACTTTAACAAGAATTGAACAAAACAGTAATATTGCATTGCAAGAAATAGTGGACGATTGCCAGACAATTCTAAGTCTGAAACATGATGAAGAAATTTAGAAAAAAAAATGTGCATTGGTACAAGCAAAAGACAGATGTACAAAAAGGAGAATAAATCCTCGTTTCACATGTGATAAATTACATGGAAATGAATGTCTATTTAAAAATTATTACATGTGTGATAAACGATGACATAAAATCACACTGCAAAACCAAACCAAGAAGAAATTCTCACAGGAAGAAATTCGTACACAGCGTTGTGACGGAAAATGGTCACAGAAAATAAAAGGAAATTTGTAAAGGTGAAAATAATCTGGGTGTGAAAATTCTACTGAGCAATGGTAGTAATATTTCAGTAATCAGTAAAAAACCACATGAAAGCCTTTATTGAAAAGTACTTCCAAAGTTATGATTTCAGTTTCTGGTGAGATTTTTTTTTTTTTTTTTTTTTTTTGAGAAATGTTTTTACTTTGGGATTTGCCGATAAACGTTTATTGTAAAAACGTAGTGGACAACAGACCAACTTAAAATGTCAGATCGAAGAATTTTCAGATGTTCTGTCAAATGAACTGGGTCGGTGTTCAAAATTCAATGTGGATTTTCAAGTAAAAAAAATTCGATGCCAGTATTTAAGCCGAAACGGAGCATACCATTCGCGACATTGGAACAAGTCAACAAAGAGTTGGACAGACTCGAAAGAATTGGTGTAATAGAAAATATTTTACCCTTCAAAATGGGCTACACCAGTGGTTTATGCAAAGAAAGACAAAAAAAATCGTGTTTGCGCGTATTTCACGACAGGATTATACAGTTGTTACCAAGTCCAGAGGCAGAAAAATATTTTCAAACCTGGATCTCTCTGAAGCGTATTTACAAATTCAGAAGAAAATGAATGTTCAGAATTAACGACCATAAATACGCACAGAGGATTATATAAGTTTAACCGACTTCCTTTTGTTATAAAGGTGGCACCAGCTATTTTTCAACAAGCTGTGTAGATACCGTGATTGCGGATTGCAATTTCGCAGTGGCGTATCTAGACGAGATTTTAATCAAAGGAACATGGGAATGGGAAAAACAATTTTGGAAAAACTAAGAGTGTAGGGAAGTTAAGAAAAATGCGAATTTTTTGCCGAAAATTAAATAGCTTGGTTAAATTATTGATAAAAATGGTTGTCAGCCAGTTCCGCCGAGGGCAAGTGCAATTAAAAAATATGCCTCCACCAACAGACGTGACTACATTACAAGCTTTTCTAGGATTGGCTAATTACTATCAAATATATGCGCATGATATGCATAATTTGAGAGCTCTACTGAACGATCTACTTAAAAAAAAAAAGGAGTAAAGTGGAACTGGAATGATAACTGTCAAAATTCGTTTGACGAAATAAAAAAAGAATTACGTCTGATTTATCGTTAGCAGTGAGTACAGTTACTTAGCTAGTGAGTACGATATTGGAGCGGTGATTTTACACAAATATGATGGCGGTAAAATAAAGCCTTCACTTATAACTTCACATTCGCTTCTACCAGCAGAGAAAAATTACAACCAGATAGAAAAACAGGCTCTAGCAATTAATTACATTGCCTGGGGAAAAATTTCATAAAATTATTCATGGAAGAAATTTTAGGCTGCAATCAGATCGCAGACGTCTATTATATGGTTCAAAGAAAGAAAAACCTATGCATACAGATGATAGACTACAACACTAAGGTACGATCTTATTAAACTATGATTTTCCGGTGGAGTATCAACCGTCTAAAAACATCTATGACATATGGATGGATTATCAAGATTAATACCTAAAAATACAGAATGGTCATTACGGCACTAAAAAGCAAAATGGAAATAAAAAAACATTTTGTGCAACCTAGTACCAGAGTTACCAATTACCATAGAAGAAATAAAAGAAAATGACGTCTTTATTGCGAAAATAAAAAGGAATTGAAAGAATGTAACAAAGAACGAAATAACAACGGCTTACTCGCTATGCAACGGTGTAGTAATGCTAGGGCAAAGGGTTGTAACGTCTAGTGTGTTACAGAAGCGAATATTGAATTATATTCATAGCGGACAACCTGGTAATTCAAGAGTGAAATTTCTGATAAGAAGTTTTGTATATTGGACTAGAATGAACCAAAATATTTTTTAAAATAGTGAAAGCTTACAGAGGTTGTGCTCTGGCAAGCAAAACTACCTATGACAAAGATAGAACCTTGGCCAAAGACACACGCCGTGGTCAAGACTGCAAATAGATTTGCAGGTCCTATGAATTAATTACATTATCTTGTGAATAGTTTCACTAAAAATCCAACATCTTCAGTGACAGTGAATTTCTTGCATGAAGTGTTTGCGACATATGGCATACCGGATACCATAGTGTCTAATAAAGGAACGCAATTAACGGGTGAAGAATTCGAAGACTTCCCAATTAAAAAGTATTACGACCCCGCCGTATCACCCATGGTCGAACGGACAAGCGGGACGGTTTGTGTGAACGTTCAAAAGAGCGTTGAAGAAAGCAAATCTTGAGAAAATAAATGAGGAAGCACTTCAAAATTTTCTGAGTTTACCGTGTAACACACCTAACCCCAATACACTATCAACCATGTCGCCGACGGAATTAATGTTTGCTAGAAAAGTAAAATCGGTGTTCGACAAGTAATTACCAAGTCGAAAAACACGAATGAATAACAAAAACGTCACCAAAAGTAAAGTGTTCTTTTGAGCATATAAAAAATGTGGGAAAAATCGGGAAATTGATTTACATGGTAAAAGACAAAAGATTTGAACATAAAAGGCACAATAATCAACTGAAAAAAGTTCATTGATGAAAGACCAGAAACAAATAAAATGGTTTGAGGTTTTCGGTGTGCTAGCCTAGGTACCTCCACGAAATCGCTGAAAAAAATGTCATAGCATGATGAAAAAGACGTCAAACTTGACTAAAACAATTTTATCGTCTAAATGCTTATGTTATCATGAAGAGGAAAGACCAAAGTTTGTTTGTTTGTTGTTTTTGTTTTGTTTTTTTCATTATTTTTTTTTAAATTTTCTTTTTAGAACATCCTAAATTTTGATTAAAAAAACATTGTTTATCTTTGTATCACTGGCACTAGTAAAATAACATATACAATTTTTAGCACGTTTTTTTTTTGTGTGTGTGTGTGTGTGTGTGTGTGTGTGTGTGTGTGTGACACCGATTATTTTGAGAAATCTTGCAAAAATAAAAATAATTGTCGGATGTTAATGAAACTTTCAGAAAGTATTCACAGATGATCGAAATTATAAATATATTGATTTTTTTTTTTTTTTATTAAAGTAATGGCAGAAATTTTTTTTTTATATTTATTACCCACCCCCGCTAACTATTTTTATGAAAACTCTAGAAATTCGCTCGCGTCGGGTTTAGTGTTTACAATAGTTAAGAGCACAAGGCTTTGAAGAATGCAAATCATTTTTTTTAATTGGACCGCTCGTACCTGAAAATCAGCTCTGAATTGTAACATACAAAACTCAATAAAACAAATATATTTAATTTCAAATGCTTTTGCAAATAAGCGTTTAGTTGTTTTTATGAATTTTCTGATTATAAAGTACGGAAGACCAACCAGAATACAATTAAGTTGCGTTATTTGAGTTAAGCATTGTTCTCCGCTGTTAAGGTCTTTAATTTTACGAAACACGTGTAGAGAAGTTTATTTGATTTTTCAATTTCAACTGAGAAGGGTACCTAAAAGTATCAATATCATCATATGAAATTTATATGATCTTATTTTTATATTAATCTCAGTTATGGCATTTTTTCCATAAATGAAATATCAAAATTAATAATAAAATGAATGGAAATACAGATAACACAGTAAAATGTAGTAAATGTACATAAAATTATAGTATTTTATGTACACTTCTGATAAAATTTCATGAGAAAGGTACGTATAAATTAATTAGAATTTCTTATGAAATTTAATCTCATTCGTAACAGTCTTGTTTTAATTTCTTTATAATATATTTTCCATAAAGCATCATAAACGTAAAGGTGAAAGCTAAGTACAAAATAAACAAAAAAATTAGAGCGCTGAAAGTTTTCCTTAAAAATAACGAGGTAAATAATTTGTTCACTTAAATGTAAAATATTTCACTTTTCTCCTTCCGTAGAACAAATTATCTTCACGGAATCCATCAATAGGTCATTCAACACCTGTCAAATGACGCGAAAGTTTATGACCTGCTTTGTTTTATTTTCAAATTACATCTTTTCGGCGCAAAAGCTAAGTTGGTTCAAAAAAATTTAAATAAACATTATAATTTCTGATTTTCTTAAAATAAGTTTTGAAAAAATGATAATTGATATTTAAAAGAATTTCAAACTGAGATTTTCATTGATTCTATAAAATGGAAAAAAAATGATCAATTTTGCTGACTCAAATAAAACAAGATTTTTAACGAAATTTTCGGACGTGTTAGGAACGATTAAAAAATGTAAAAAAATACCACAAAAATACTATGCTCTTTTTGTTTACATTTCGTGGAGGTACCTATGCTAGCCCCACAATAAGTAGTGGAGTCTACAAGGACAAGTTCCAGAAAAAGAAAGTGTACTGAAGAAGTCGAAGTGAATCCGAGACGGAAACGCTACAAAGTATTAGTAGTATGTTGGCGAATTCTCCAGAAAGAGGGGGAGATACTAATACTAATAAAAAGTATTAATTTCAAAAGGGGGAATATTGTTGAGTAAATAGTACACCCCTGGTGACTATATGAACGAGTCCATAACTATAAATAAAGAGCTCCAGGTAATCGATATGATCGAGTCAGGCAGTTCGCTGATAGGTTGGACAAACTCTCTGCCTTCGGGCAGAGAGGAACAAAGACGAGGCTATGCCTACGGGAAGTCTCGTCTGGGAAGGTAGACAAACCCGACCTCGTGTATACGGGGTCTAAGGGGAATTTTTGCCCGATCCTACCGGCTAGGAATCGCCCCACACTAAAATCGGCCTTGTGCCACATCCTGCCTTGTGGGGAAGTTTGGTAAATACCAGAAGCCGTTTGGATTCAGGCAGTTCTCTGCCAGGTTCGCGACAGATTGTCGAGCTCTCTGCCTTCGGGCGAAGTGGAACGCCAAAGGACAGAGTCTCATCTGCGGAGCTAGACAAACATGTGTATGCGGGGTCTAAGACGAATTTTTGCCGACTTACGGGCTTGGAATCGCCCCATGTAAAAACAGGCATTGTGCTAAATCCCGCCTTGTGGAGAGTTTTGGGCAAATACCAGAAGCCGTTTGCAGTCAGTCTTCAGGCTAATTAATATAGGCATCAGAGCAAGAAGCCGAAGCCATTTTCGTGTCGATTACTTGTTTCTTTGCGCCTAAAGACAACTAATCACCTTACATGCAGCAAGATATCAATAAATATACAACCGCCATAAACACACACACATACACATACTGAACAAGCAAAAAAGCGTGAATCTATATTGAAGCTCTCTTTGACGGAACATATGTAGCACTTTAAGACTAAATATTGTTGTTGACAGGTAAGAAAGAAACTAGAAGAGAGCTCCACAAGTGAAAATTATGAGAGAATAAACTATAATCATAGAACTTACTGTTACAAATTGCAATTTTAGCAGTAAAATGATGAGACCTTGCTGTCAATCTAATAGTGTGCGTAAATTCGTAAAACGAGGAAAATTCATCAGAACAATTACCATGAAAATATTTATAGAAAAGGCATATAGTTAAGTTACAGTGGTGGGAAAGTGACTGAAGCCGAGATGCCAGGTCAGAATCGATGAGGATGCAGATTCTTCTTTGGATTTTCTCATAGCAGAATATCCAAACTAGATGTGGCAGCAATACATATGATAGATTATGGTAGATATAAGATAGATTGTGAGGAGAAAAATTGTCTAGCACGACACAGTGAACCAACCTTCTTAGCTGAAGGCCAAGCAATTGATTCAATATAATCAGTCCACTCCACACCCAGACGTTAAGCGGAAAAACCTTTCGGTGTCGTCAGATTGTATGCTCGAGACGTTTGAGCAAATAGGGGGACCCGAGCGCATATGTGTGTCTGTGTTTTAACTTTTCCGAAAAATTCTGTCTCGTTATAATAATCAGATACTTATTACTACCATTTATTACTTATGGATGAGAGTGAAATGGAATGATTGAAAAGTGATTGCATTTTATTCTTTCGTATTGTTCCCCATTTTCCATTTATTTGCCATTTATTTTATTTTTCTAATGTTCTCACTCTCCTCTCTCATATCCTCTACTATAAGCATGATACTTGTTAGTTTCATCCCCTCTCGCTTTTATTTTGTTTCTTTCCTTGAACAAAATTATTACGATTACGCAAATTGCTTGTTTTCGTTTCCCCAATTCCATCAGCTTGATTCCATTTTTTTCCTTTTCTGGTTCATAGATGTTCATATTTCTATCTTTCTTCCTCTCTCCTTTTCTGCTTATGTGCACTTGTCTTCCTGACACTCTCTTTTTGTTATTATCTTCACTTTTTATCTCATTCGCCTTTCATTTTCTCTTTTACCATAAATTTACTCATTCCTAATTATCATTACTTTAAGATCATTTCCCGGAACGTAAACTGTATTAAAATAATTAATCTTTGTACATTTACATAATTTACCGATGAGTCTATCAATTTCTTTTACCTTGAACACTTCGCCTAGCTCCCTGACACTTCATTGAAAGACATGGATGGACGATTGAATTTCCAAACGGATCAGTGTGCGAATGACAATGATAATGTATACAAAGAGAAATTGTCCAAGCAAGGACTTTCTTTACCGTCAACGTCATATCCCAATATTCCATGAGACGGCCACTCGAAAATACTCTTCCTTCTTACATTCAAACTCCCAACTTCATCACGCGAAATTAAACTAGCAGTATATTGTCGTCTTAGAAGAGGCGAAGGCGATGACCATCTAATAATATAATTAGAGCGCCTCCAGTGACTCGCTAACTAACTTATTTCCAGCAGCCAGGCCTCGTAGTTTATCTGTTTCGAACCAATTTGGTGTGATTTTAAACAGCAACACACACGTACCATCATACACAAATTTCATCCTGTTATCCATATTATATGCCTGTGTGCGCATCCAGTGGCCCGAAACAATATTCTATGAATGTTAATGAGGAATAATAAAATACATAAGGTTAACACTATTTCTCTCTCTCTCTCTCTCTCTCTCTCTCTCTCTCTCTCTCTCTCTCTCTCTCTCTCACTCTCTCTCTCTCTCTCTCTCTCTCAAAAGGAAAATGATACAGAATAAAAAGCACTAAGTAATATGCTTTAATATTATTCATAGACAACTCTGATGTTACTTGTCGTGGTCTAGTAAGCAACTGATAAAAGTCCTCGCTGGTTAATACAAAGTTTGAAAAAATATTTAATCAACGAAGATGACTTATCCCTATTTTGTATGCATGTGGATGCCGGAATCATATCAGTTTATTAAAAATATCAAACTATTAAAAACACTCCAAAACAAAAATAATTGTAATTGATGAAAAGGGCGAGATTCGATGAATTATCAGCGAAGTTTTTTAGACAAAAAATGTTTTTCAGACTAACGGTGATGTTTGAAAATTATTGTCTGTATAGTTCATCTTTCATTGACTCGAAATACCTTAATGATTGCCTACTTGTGCTCACAACCATTGTTTGGTTTCTGTAAGCGTTGATGGGTGTCAATGGATACATTTTTCCGCACAGCTCCACTTCGCAAGGGAACGTACACATAAACGTATGTGTGAATCTATTGATTGTGATTATTGTTCAAACCATTGTAATCAGTTGTCTTTTGATATACGTTTATGTGATCGGGCACTTTTTTTCATTCGCTGTTTGACACCCCCCTTACCCCGCCGTCACAAACGACCATATGCTTTGGAGTGTAATGGAATGTGAACTGATATATAATTCCGCTTCTTAACAGGCCCCGACCTACCAAAAATCGCTTTTTTTTTTCATTTTAAGAAGAGAAAGCAACTTAACAACTTAGATTATGTTAAAATCTAAATAAACAGTTAATATTCATTAAGAGAAAAAATAAACCTCTAATGTCTCCGCCTAAACTTTTATTTACTATTTCTTTATTATTATTTTTTCTCGATAGGTGTACATAGGTTCACCTATCGCCCAGTTCATACTCCTCCGGTCTTTTGAACAGGACTAGAGATTTATCCCTTGGTTCCTTCTAAAGTCTACTTCAACTCTATACTTCTAACGTCTTCGCTTAAACTGTGAAATTTTATTTAATATTTATTCATCTCAGTTGGAGCAGATAGCTTCGCTTATCGTCTTTAGAACAGAAGTAATCCCTTGTTTCTTCTTGTTTAGAATTGGATTTCAGGTTTCTTCTAAAGTTTGTTCATTCTCTTTCATTCCCAGTCGCCCACTTGCGTCTTAGTGGCATAGTCGCTTTGCTTGGTGCGAATTGATCATTGGTCGTTATGGTGGCATCAAGTACGGGGCGGTATGCAAAAGAAATTGTTGGCTTGTCTAGTTGTATTTAAAAACATTTAGAATCCAGATTGAAAGAGATTTAATTAGAGTTTTTAAATTAATTATAAGGGGTGTGAGAATTCGAACTTTTTTTTGTATATGCGTATGTAGTATTAAGTATTAGATGTATGACAGTGCGTATGTTCAGTGGCATGGGTACGGATGGCAGATCAGTTTGCATTACAGAGTAGTAGTAGTTAAGCCAATGTACACATTTGATGTTTTGCATCATAGAGTATGCAAATACATTTTACGAATTCTACACATTTTTTTAAATTTTTGTAAAAAATTATGGATTTTATATATTTGTATTCAACAGATATGCGCCTATTTATAGCTGTTTCTAGGATATCTGTTTTTTTATCATTGTTGTCATTATTTATAGTGTTTAATAATTTTCTTTAAAGTTCGAAAGTTTGAAGAATTATTATTATTATTATCAGTATTATTATTCATACTCGTTGGGGTTTCGCACCATTAGTAATTGAAGCTTTCATCAGAGATCATGTGACAGCAACTCTTCATAATATTCTCGCTGATCTTAACTAATGCTGTCATTTAAATAGCTCCAGTTCTCCCATGGACTTTCAATTTTTCCAACCTCTTTACAATGCTCTTCCAGACACATTTCAAGTGCTTAAATAATATAAACTTCATGTTCAAAAATTTCTAAGTTTACTGGCAAACTCTACAAATTTTTACCGGTTGAAAAATGGAAAAATATGTAGACTTTGTTCAATTTTACTTTGTGTTTATCTTGAATCGTGACATCTAATATTAAGCAATTTTTTATGTAGATCTGATGTGTAAATTTGACCTGCATTTAGTGATTCTATGACGAATTTTGGTTTGTGCATCGACCACTGGTTTATATGTCTAAATATCAGTCGTCTGCACAATTCTCAGTCTTCTCAAATGTGCGATATGCATATAACTGCATATAAGGTTTCTACTATCATCTCTAAAATGGATTCCAACGAAGCTCCTGGACTGACTCCTGTTCTCACTAAACTATACAATAAATATCTTACTGCTTCTTGTTTTCCTGCTTGTTGGAAATACTCGTCTATAGTTCCAGTTTTTAAGAACTCAGATAGACCATCTGATCCTTTTAAATATCAACCCATTTGCCTTCTATCACTTTTTGGCAACGTAATAGAGACTCTAATCAACTCAGAATTAGTTAAGCATCTAACTTCGTAGGGTTTTCTTTCAGACAAGCAATATGAATTTCGCTTCTGTAGGTTAACTGCTGAAAAGCTTTAGAGAAGAATGATAAATTTCGTACTCTTCAAATATGGATATCTCGAAGACGTTTAACATACCATTTTACTGTATGAAACAAATTATAATGTTGGCATATCTTCCAATGCAGGTATTTTCATACCCTACACTATCCTGTCTATCTTTAAATTCATCTAGAGCAGATATTAGATGGCCAATATTTTCGTCAATGTTTGTAAAAAACGGTATTTTGGATCTGTTCCATTCATAAAAAGATATGCCTTGTAGGATATTATCAACAGATTTTCATCTTCTACTATATCATATTATTATTATTATTATTATTATTATAGTAATCGTATGCTTGTTATTCCATTAATACACGGGGGAGAAACAATGATCCTTAAATTTATATTTTTACTTTTTATAAATTGAGTGTAACTTGCCATTTTAACTGGAATTCTTAAGTTTGGTAACCAAAAGTTCAAATTATGAACATTTTTATATATCCATATGCACTTTTTGGTATATCTGTCCTTAAACTGTGTGTATAAATATCAGTTTCATTTATTTATTTATATTATAGATTATAAATTTAGATTATCTGTTTTATTTCCATTAAACGCTATTTGAAAATTAATTTCTAAATCGTAAGGAAATCTGTATCCTTCTTTCTTACGTATTTTGATTAAATGAGATTAAACCACTATTTGGTTAATTGTCTTTCCTTTACCCATCTTCCTGCTTCTCTATGATTTTCATTAGTAAACAATGTGTTTGACAGTAGTCATAATTGACAGTGTAAATCAATGAAGATGTGTCCGTATTTGTAAGCAAAATCATATTAACCCCTATTGTTATTTTCCTCCCATATTACAATAACTGACAAGTTGATCCAACCGTTGTTTGTGCGCGATAACACGTGTGCGTATCAACTCGGGCCTTGTAAGCAAAGTTCATTACTCACTAAGGGATTTCTGAATAGCTAGCACTGGTCGAACAACGTGAGCAGTAAATACGGTCATCATAGTGAGCCTATAGCCTCGCTAACGGCATTCTGAATTCCCCTGTGTCAACAGCAGGTTTTATGAACTACGTTTATCAGAAATGCTTGCCATGCATTAAGCCCTAGTCAATGTCGATAACAATGATTGCTTGATCTGCACAAGCACACCGACCTTCAGTGCCAGTGACGTGATATGCATTATAATTAGCACTTCTCTATGGACCAATACCTAATCCGGTAAATGATGCTTGGGACGCGGCAACAGGCCACAAGACAGTTAACACCCTCCCCGTGAAAAACAATCACCTGCTTTTACCAATAAAGTCACCATTAACCTCGCTTTAATTTTATCTCATGGTTATAAAATTTGTGGAAGAATACAAATAAACGATACTGTCGTATTAAAAAAGCCATCATTTTACTTATGCCAGAGCATGCGCAATGATATATATTTCTTGCTATTAACAGTCTCTTAGATATGATCTGAAACTGCAACTCTGGACAAGCATAAAATATAACGAATTTCATAGATTTATTTGAATTGGCAGGAAAGTTGTGAAACGATTAAGAGAATAGGTTGATCTTAATTAAATAAAAATTAATTAAATAAGTGAATCTTTTGCTTTGGGAGCTTCCGGCAATTGTGGGAATTCTCCCATGTAGAAAAAATAAATAAAAATTAGTACGTCATCAGTTGCACGAGAAAAGCGTCTCTTACTCGGTAGGAAAGTTGACAGAAATAATTTATTTACAATTAAATTTAAATTGGAAATGAAAGAAGGTACAAGGCTTGCTCAAATTATGTTTTTCAGAGCGAAATAAAAATTGAAGTGAATAAAAGGAAAATATTCATTTAAAAGTTGGGATTTCCGATTGAAAAAGTTTCAAATATAATTTGTTGAAAGTTCTCTTGTAGTTATAAACGTTGTAACCTGTCTGCAATTGACGTCAACTTAATAGTCGAGAAGAATGTTGTTGGTGATGAAAACCGAATGGAGAATTTTGGTAGCAGCGATGTGACGATATGACGAAGGCTTGGTTTGAAACTAGTTTCATAAACAATTATTAGTTTTGATTCCCGAGTTTTTAGTTGGCCACTTGAAGTCTTGGAATCTTATTGTTCTCAGCTACAAATGTTAATTGTCCTTTTAACTATCTAGCCTAACAACGCATGAAGAAATACTGATTTTCACCGGCCAGTGAACTTGTTAATATTTAGGTTACCAGGATCACTCAGTTACTATTCCAAATTATCGCGGGTTTGAAATTCCTTGCTTCTGATTGATGGAAAATAAGTTAATGGAAGACTATTCCTTCTCAATCATTTTTCTAGAACACACTTCTAGAATTTGATTCTGGCTGAGATTCAGCAAAATCTCTAGCAATCTTGTTTCCGAAATAAATGCAGGCCTTTGAGTTGAAACGGTATTATTCACTTTGTCAGACATTTTCATGATAAAATATTTGTGATCAAGGTGTAATACCTCAAATGAACCTATGTACGGTGCATATAGATGTTTCCAAACTCTGTCCATAACAACAGATATTTACAAGTTTTTAAATCTTTAGAACAAGGAATTGGGTAAAGAATGCAGAAGCCCTTTGGATAGTTTGTCGGCCTCAAATTTCTGCATCTCTTTAACCAAATTCTTTATTTATGAATTTGTTATTCCAATATCCTCGTCTTTGATTTATTTCATGATTCTTTTCTGGAAATGATTGCCTTTTTTATAGTTCGATGTGCATGTTCAGTTAATACATTTGTTTGTGGATGTTTTCCACAGTCTGTGGAAATATATATAACATCTTCGACCGTTCTGAAAATAATATCTATTCGAATTCACTACTGTCTGTAGCAAAATAGAAGGGGACCCCAAATTTGGATAGCCATGTATTAACGGAAGTCATAGAAATTAATTGTGCAGAAATATCTGTTAGGGTACACGCTTCTATCCATCGAGTACTTCTATCGATACATGTTAGTAAATCGATAAGGTGAGAAATAGGAGTCAGTAAGGTTTTTCAGGGACCTATGTGAACTGTTTTGCACCGATCAGAAGGCAATTGAAATGGCTGAACTTCATTCTTTGTGTGCTCGATTACTTTTGCTTGCTGACATTCCTTGTACCATGCTTTTATGATTTACTCATTCTCGGGCAGTAGAACATTGATTTTTTACCATTTTCCATTGAAGCTAATATATCTGGGATGTGATAGACAATACAGACTCCCAAATACTGAGTGTCTGTGCTCTTGCGTCACAAAAAGACTTGAAAAGGGTATGTCATCTAGGGCATAAATGAATGGACTCGCCCGTTTATATAAATAAGCGGAGGTAAGTCGATATTTCTGTTATTACAATGCTGGCCTTGTGTCACTTATTGAACTTGTTTATTAAAATATAGCAGATCATCTGTCAGTGTTCCAAGGTAATATGTTTCTAGACCGATTTGAGATGCTATTATTGGCTTGTTGGAAGGCAGTAATGCCTGAATAAATTTGTGTTGGACAATATCATAGCCAATACAACTATGTCATAGTCTCATTAAATTTTCATTATTTTCTCAACCTCTTTAAAGGATTTAAAATTTAGGCACCTTTATTAAAAGTAGATTTTAAATAGAATATTTCTTTTATTTGCATTATTGTTTATTTCTGGTTCAAATTCTAATTAATACAATCATTTTCCCGGTCTTTCGACTGCGACGTAAGATAAAAGACTTTTTGAGCATATTGAAATGAAAGTTTTTTTTTAATATGTGCGCCGTACTCACTAACACAATATTTTAAATTTCAGGTAAAAGTGTATTTTCAGAGTATTTTCTTAATCAGTTTTTCACGAACATGAGACCCGTAATCACATATGTACTGCAGCCGCAAGTTAGCCTGACGGAGCAAGTTAGCCTGACGGAGCCCAGCCATCTCAATGCTAGTTTCAATTCAGATTTTCCTTCTCTTAGACTTGTTGTCAACCAAGGCTATAAAACCCAGTCTGCCCTGCTATTTACCCCATAGATGGGGTGGAGGGACCAAACGACTCTCTTCATGTTTTGAATTCAGTGTTGTCTTTCGCCTAGACCAGTTGCCACCCAAGCCTATAGAACCCAGTCTGTCCTGCTATTTATCCATAGCTGGGGGTAGAAGAGATGTATCCATGACTTTCCCAGGGGTATTGGCGCGTAGATGAATGTAATGAACTCGACTGGAATTCGAACTCGAAATCAATTTATCAGTATTCTTAATAATTGTTCATATTCCTATTTCTAATAGAATAATGGTTGCGTTTAAATGCCACATTTTTGCAATTTCCATATCTTTATATTTGGAGAGTTTATTAAATCATATTTCAGAAATATTTTTCATTAGATGATATGATCATGTATTCTTTGTAATTTACTTAACATAGCTTAGATGTGGCGGAGGGCCGAGTTCCAATTCCAGGTAAGTTCGTTATATTTACTTGCGCGCAAGTGCCTTTGAGAGAGGTATGAATCTGCCCTTTCTTCCCCAGATACTTATTCAATAGGACTTTTATCACTAAACCTGTTATCTTAAAACAAAAAAATCTTAGAATCTAAAAATAATTTCTGGTTTTAAGTAACCTTCAAGGTGGTTAATAAGCCGTAGAAAATGAATCAATCAACAATCAATAGCTTAGATGTAGCACATGATTGTAAGTATGAATCACCCAGTGAGGATCACTTGTATTTGATTTAGCGAGATATGCTTGTTAACCATCATACCACATCTAAGTCTTCTTATTATGTATTTGTATTTTTTGAAGAAATTGTGACTACATCTGGTCTATTAGCGTGTATAGTGCAGTTGGTCCCAGAGTAGAGTAACACTATCATCTTCTCGAATCGAAAGTATTTTGATCATACCATACCTATTAGTATATGGTAGGTTATAATGTTGGTATATCTTCCAGTAAAACTATTACTCCAACCAATGATGTCTATTTTTCTATTCATTTGGTACAAGAGTAAAGCAATCATTATTCCCTACATAACTGAAGAAGAATTAGCCACAGATAAATGTTTTCTGAAGAGAAATGATACAATGATGATTAATTACAATAAAGGATTTGTATATTGAAATCGATATCTGTCTCCGGAAAAAGTGGATAATAACCAACTGTGCTTTGTAATTCAGTGATAAACATAAAGCAGCTTATAACGAATCCCCTACTTGGCTTCGGTGCATGTGTTTCGTGTAACAGTGTGGCAAAACTGAGACTGCTAATATCAAATCCACTTAAACTTGTACATAGAAATAATGTCCTTTTGAATATTCTGGAGAGTGAATCTCCATCGTACTCTACCTATGTAATATCAAAATCCTTCATAGTCTTTGAACACTTTCGATCTCCCAAAGAAGTTAGTAGGATCGTTGTGCAGCCAAGCATCTGACCAGTTCCATCTACATATCTGGATATTCATTCATGCGTAGAGTAAATAGATTGACGGAGAGATCCCTCTCCAGATCAAATCACATCCAATGTCGACCAGCTTTAAGGTACACCTTGTTCCCGCATACATGACCCTTTATTACATCCAGGGAACATTCCACACTAATCGTTGACTTCAGTCTAGGAAGCCCTTCGCCCAACGATACCGTCTCAACATTGTACTGGTCGTATATGTCGCTATAGATTCCAAGCTACCTATTTGTTCTATAATGGTCATTGACCTTAAAATCTACCCTTTGACAAGTTTTGTTCTTGTTCTTAATTCTGTTACCCTATTCCCCAGAACCAAAAAACTGGCGAGGGGACCGATTTAGTCACCGATGACCCAACTATCGGTAGGCAACACCGGGTTGCATGGTACCAGTAGCTCTCGTATATTGGCTGATACAAACATACTATACTCTGGCAATAAATCTTCTTGCACCTTAGTAGGACGTGATGGCAATTCTTTCTAGTTTAAATAATGCTTATCAGCCTTTTGTTAGCAGACAATCCATACGAGACGTACATAATCAGGGAACAAAGGCATTACGCAACATCTTGAAGAGATATATAAACGTAATTAATTGCTGACTTCAAATTTCGACTGTACCCTACTGCTCCATACTCTTCTTCATATTGGGGTCTTGAAATAGTATCATCCTCTTCATACTCCTCCCCGGTCTTTTGAACAGGAGTAAGAGTTTATCCCTTGTTGCCTGTTTTAGGATTGGGTTTCCTTCTAATATCAACTTCAACTCTATATTTTTAACGTTTAGGTTTAGGTTTCCCGTTCCTTCTAAAGCATTTTCCTTCTCTTTCACTTCTGGTGCACTTTTACGTCTCGCTTGTGGCGGTGATGCTTACTCGTTAACCGTTTACTTCGCGTGGGGCTTGGGCCCTATACAGAGTGGACATCATTGTAAAAGAAAAAACTTCAATGCAACAGGCTAGTGATATAAACTTGTTTAGGTATATTACGATGTCGACCATCTCTGGTGTAGAATTCTCATATGAGTTTATGACGGCCTCTTTTAGTTTGTTGTAATCCTTTAATTATATCTGGAGGAAGCGACGTCACTACGTGGTAATTTTTTGTCGAGACAACTTGATGTTTGTAATGCTGAACTGGGCTTCCATCATGGAAAACCACGATATCATGTTGGATTCAATAAATGCAGGTGTCTTGATGAATATAGTCCTGTGTTGAACGGTATTAGTCGGAGGACGTCTGTTCTGTTTCACTGCTGGACATGGTGTAATTTTGTGTGTGTGTGTGTGTGTGTGTGTGTGTGTGTGTGTGTGTGTGTGCGTGTGTGTTTGTGTGTGTGTGTGTGTGTGTGTGTGTGTGTGTGTGTGTGTGTGTGTGTGTGTGTGTGTCATTCAAATGACAACCTCACGACAACGTCATTTCTCACGATATACAGTACTACGCAAAAGTAAGTGAACCACAAAGATATTTTTAAAAAGTGTGTCTATTTTTCCGGATAATCAACAAATCTCAATTAAACTATATATTCTTTATGAAACGAATTACAACATCTTTCAAAAAATTTTATCGAGCTGGAATAAAAATATAAACTAAAACTAAACCACTTCCATATCACAATGGGTTCTTTTGACTCTGCAGGGTCTTCTGACCTTATATAGGTCTTTTTATATTATATAATCTTACAACATATCGTGAAATCAATATAACTGACATTGGATTGTACAAAGATTATGGGTTTATGGTTAGAAAAAATTCTACACACTTTAAAATTGATAAAATTAGAAAACTATTATAAAAGAAATTTAATGTTTGAATTTGAAAATTACTGTAAGAACTAAGTTGAAAATGGTGAACTTCCTTGATATAACATTAGATTTACTGAATAATTTATACATACCTTAGAAAAAAACAATACTAATCCTTTGTACCCTAAATCCTCCATCTATAATTAAACATATACCTTTATCTATCGAAAAAAGAATAAGTACAAATTTAGCAAATGAGAAAATTTTCTATGAACACAGTAATTTCTATAATAAGGCACTAAAGAATAGTCGCTACAAATGCCCAAAACTCAATTATATAAAAAGTGAAAGTGGAAACCATAGAAAAAACAGAAGTAGAAAATCATTTGGTATACACACCCTCCCATACAACCATATGGTAAAAATAAATTAGGACAAAAATTCCTTGTATTAATCGTTAAACACTTTCCAAGAGACAGTATACTCAGTAAAACTTTTAATAAAAATACCCTAAAATTAAGTTACAGTTGTACGAAAAACTTGGAAATGATTATAAAGAAACATAATGCTAATATCTTAAGTAAACACTTAGACCAAAATCATAAAAATTTAGATAGTAAAATAAAAAATAAAAAGAAATGAAAATAAAGGAAAATTATGTAACTGTCAAAATCCTCAAAACTGTCCTGTTAATAATAAATGTAGCAGTAAATCAGTTGTGTACCAATACAATATCTCATCTATTGAGGATCCAGAGGAAGTTAAAGTCTACATTGGAAGTAGAAGACATGAGTTCAAGAAGCGTTTTAACCAACATCAAAGCTCTTTTAAAATAAGTAAATACCGGAATCAAACGTCTCTATCAAAATACTTCTGGCACTTAAAGAAAACCAATAAAACACCTACTGTAAAATGGAAATTATTAAGAAAGGCTAGAAGTTTTAGGTCATGAAATGACCCATGTCCTTTGTGCATGCATGAGAAATTATATATTAAGTTTATGAAAGATTAAAATGTGCTTAATCAAAGAAATGAAATAGCTATTTTCTGCGGACACTGCCAAAGATTTTCCTTAAATAATAATTAAATATGATAAAAATGATTAAAAGATGATGAAAAAATGATTAAAAGATGATGAAAAATGAAACATACATATTTAAACTTGATCTTTGAATAATAATTTTTTTAAATAAGAAAGTAATTCTAATATATTTATTTGTTTAAAAAAACGTATAGTCTCTTAGTTATTAAAAGTAGGGATAATACTTTAAATTTGAGGGAATAGATTTTAAATATTAAAAATACGACGTACTCATATTCAAACGAACCTTTTAAAAAAGGCATTGTATAAAATTAGAAATTAAACTGCAAAATAGAGATCCTAAAAAAACTCTATGTCAATAAAAACCACCCAGGCGACATGCGAAAAAACGGATGTCATCATTTGTTGATCATACACCCCTACCCTACCTTAACTTAACCTGATTTTGAAACTAGCTTAGATTTGATACAGAGGTTGTCGATGGAAACGAATACACTACCACCCCTTATTAATAATGATTAAATTTCCCCGTAACTTTGACAACTTATATCAAGATTGTATGTGCTTATAAACCCCCTCTCTCTCTCTGTCTCTCTCTCTCTCTCTTTCCTCAAATTTTTTTAAAACCTTCTATTGAATTTTTTATTTTTCTTTCTTCCTCTTTTAATATTGAAATTTTTCTTTTTCTACTCTTCCTTTTCCTTTCGTATGGATATAATGACTCCATTTATTAAAAAACTTCTGTCTGAAGAGATGAATATTTGTATATTCATTAAATAAATTATAAGCAAATGGATTTTTATGAATCCTTTGTACTCATTATATATATATATATAGAATTTTTTTTTGTTCTTACCAGTCGAGATGCAATCGCATCGAAGCAAGGATGCATCTTTGCAAGTTGTTTTTGCCCGTATGTAAAATTATAATAAATGATTATTGCTCTATTCTTGGTATTGAGCCCTCTTTTGAATCAATGCTGTGAACGTTAGAATTTATATTATTTTCGTTCTCATTAAATTCGGATATATATATATATATATATATATATATATATATATAGCTCAGTCACTAACTATTTTTAAAATCTACCACAACTCTAAGTGCAGAAGTCATAACAGAATTTACTTATAAGAATGTACATAGGTACTTCCACGAGATCGCTAAAAAATGAGCATAGCATGATGAAAAAGACGCCAAACTTGACAAAAACAAATTTTATTGTCTAAATGTTTATGTTATTATTAAGAGGAAAGATCAAAGTATTTTGGGGGTATTTTTTACATTTTTGAATCGTTCCTAGGACGTCCGAAATTTTCGTTAAAAATCTTGTTATTTTTTTTTGAGTCAGTATAAAAAAAATGAAAATCTCATTTTGAAATTCTTTTAAAAATCAATTATCATTTTTTTCAAAAAATTTATTTTAATTAAATCAGAAAATTAAATTAAAATATTTTGAACCAAGCTTAACTTAGCATCTGCGCCTAAAAGATGTAATTTGAAAATAAAACAAAGCCGGTCATAAACTTTCGCGTCATTTGACAGGTGATGAATGACATATTGGCGGATTACGTGAGGATAATTTCTTCTACAGAAGGAGAGAAGTGAAGTTATTTACATTTAAGCGAACAAATTATTTACCTCGTTATATTAAGGAAAACATATAAATCATATAAATTTCATAAGATGATAGTGATACTTGTAGGTACTCTTCTCAGTTGAAATTGAAAAATCAAATTAACTTCTCCACACGTGTTTCGCAAAAGTAAAGACCTTAACAGCGGAGAACAATGCTTAACTCAAATAACGCAACTTAATTGTATTCTGGTTGGTCTTCCGTATTTTATAATTCCAGCCCGATTATAAACACAAAATTACATTTCTTAATTACTGCGGGTCTTCTGATTAATCAAAACGATACAATTTACAACGCTTACGAAAGGCTTTTAACTAATTTTATAATATTTTAACAAATGTAAAAATCTATTATAAATAAAGAAATAACAAATAATTGTATTAAAAATTCATTTTTCATCGAAAATTTTTTTTCGCTTTCAGAAAACATTGTCCATATTCATAAAAACAACTAAAAGCAAATAAAAGCATTTGAAATTAAATAATATCTTTATTTTATTGAGTTTTGCATGTTACAATTCAGAGGTGATTTTCAGGTAGGGGGGGTCCAATTAAAAACAAAACAAAAAAAACATGATTTGCATTCCTCAAAGCCTTGTGCTTTTAACTATTGTAATCACTAAAGTGGACTCGATCGAATTTCTAGAGTTTTCATAAAATTAGTTATGGTGGGGGGGTAATAAATATAAAAAATATTTCTGCCATAACTTTAATAAAAAAACATATTTATAATAATTTCCATCACTATGAATAGTTTCTGAAAGTTTCATTAACATCAGACAATTATTTTTATTTTTGCAAGATTTTCCAAATTAATGCGTGTCATACAAAGTTTTTTTAATCAAAATTTAGAATGTTCTAAAAAGAAGGAATTTTTTTTTTAAATAATTAAAATAAAATAAACTTTGGTCTTTCCGCTTCATAATAACATAAACATTTAAACGATAAAATTTTGTTTTCGTCAAGTCTGGCGTCTTTTTCGTCATGCTATGCTCTTTTTTAGCGATCTCGTGGGGTTACCTAAATGTAATTTCTATGCCAGAAACAATATTTGCGAAATCTGAATGGCCATTTCACAGCAGAATTAATAATTATCTGAATCGGATTAAGTCGTCTCCCCACGAAAGAACACCTATAGAACAACACCTATAGAACAACATTTCCGCCTAGGAAAATATGATTTTAATAGCTATGCAAAATTCACTATTATTGAAAGAATAGAAAGAAACACAAAAGATAAAGTTTATGTTTTGTGTCTATTTCTATTACTATTTTAATACTGAGAAATATGAACACAAGTGGAATTTTCGCCTCAAAACGCTTTCTCCGGACAGACTTAACAGATTAAATAACGCAGAATTAATATATAATGCTATAGATTAACCCCCACCCATATTTCTAAACCACACTAGACAAACATGCTTGCAGAGGTGTTGAGGTCTCCCAAATACACACACTCTCACAAATATATACACATACATATATCTCCCCCCACAAAAAAATAAAACTAAAAGATAACACACACATAACACACATATCCCCTTCCCAGCCACCAATAAAGCTGCCAGGACGACTAAGGAGGTAAATCTGAAACTCATGAACCTTCCAGCCTCTCCTTAAAAGAACTTGAACTAGGCGTTTTGACCAATATATGGACTGACCAAAAATTAACGATAAAAAACAAATGAAAACTACAGGCAAAGTTCACTTTCTTCAGAGACAGTCATTCACCCCTGTAGTTCACTGATACTAACAAGCAGGAATTTTTCTCCCGATGATGGCCATGCTGGGCGAAACTAGTCGAGAAGCCTTATTTAAATAATAAAACAAAAATATTAATATACAACCCAGTGTTTCTGAAATTTTATTTTTTTAGCATCTTTTATTGTTCAAGACATATATATATATATATATATATATCCAGGTAAAATGAGGACAAATGGAGTATAATTCCACTGTCCGTAAGATTTAATTTAAAAGAGGGCTCAATACAGAGCGGAGCTAAATATTATTTATTTTAGGATATTAAAGCAAAAACATGTTAAAAATCGCAACACAATTATGTTTCAACAATACAAATGTGTCCCCTCGGGCGATGGTAATTTACTGGCGAGTGAACGATTAATTTAATTTCAAAAGCAGAATACGTCCTCTTCTTTTGCCAGAAATAAAACAGAATTGAAAATAGGTGTGTGCGCTTTACCGTGATTAACCAATCGAATGTGACCTACGCTAAACTCACCGAAAAAAATTAATATACGAACACGAACTTATCTGCATATAAATCCTAGACAATTTCATTATGGACAGATACAATGGTTACATTATTTCGTAAGATGTATAGAAGTCTGGCGTTCAACTTTCCTAAGAAGTAAAAGCGAAGGAGGTAAGGAGGTAATTTAATATAATGTTAACTAGTTATGTGTTTGGTCAGTAAAATTTTGTAGTTGATAAATAAAATTTATCAACCCTAGTCTTAAAAAGAATTCTTAGTATTATCAATATAAATTTTTTCGATAGTCGTATTCTTTATTGTATAAATAGTACTTAGATAAACAAGAGAGTTGGTTAAACATTTGTTTCGTAATGATCATACGTTAGAATTCTTGCAATTACATTAGTTAATCTTTATCAACAGTATTTATCTTGGAATGTGCATTATTATCCAAATTTTTAAATTGGTTTAAAATTTTATTATTGTGTTTCTTCATAATCTTCTCAAGATTATCGGTGCAGCTATAACTTAGTTTTAGTATGTTTCTGTTAAATATTTTACTAAGAGGGTTACTTTTAGGGAAATGTTTATCAATTAAATGGAGGAACTTCTGGCCTAACTTAGTATTGACCGATTGATTAAATAGGGTGTGTACCAAATGTTTTTCCTATTCCTATTTCTTTTCCTTAGATCAGTATTATCATATGTTCTATACTTGATTTCAATGTACCACTATTACCAGTACCAGTATTATCATATTTCTATACTAAATTTTCAGCGTACCACTATTTTTAAAACAGTATTATAAACACCACTATATTTATCAAACACAGCTTTCTCGGATGAGTTGTTGCTAATCCTACATTCTATATATGAGAGTATATGTTTGATTACAGATGGAGGGTAGTTAGAATTGGGGTGAATATATATTGGGTTAGCTTTATTTTTCATATAAGGTTGAAATATATCATTAACAAGGTATAACGTAACATCAAGAAAATCTACTCGTTTAACATTAGTAGTTACCTTAACCTTAAGATTTAAGCTTTTTAATTCTCTATGAATCATTTTCCTTAATTCGTCAATCTTAATTTTAGTAGAATTTCTTACAACCATAAGACCATCATCTCTATATAACCCTATATTATCAACATTAACATCGTCATAAGAGCTAAGATTATATAGGATATATAAACCCACCAGGTCAGAAGGCTCTACAAAATCTAATGATCCCATGCATATATCAAAGTGATCATCAGAGTTCTTAACCCACTGTTCATTGTTGTTAATGAGAACAGAACTTCTACAGTTCATTATTATATTTAGATCTTCACTGGAAATATTAAGGTATTCTTTGGTAAATTCCAAAGCTAAGTTAAAAATATCCTTGGAAATGGGGGAGTAAAAATCCATATCAAACTGGATAAAAGAACAGCTTCTTTTATTGTTAATTCCTTTGAACCAATTAATGACATCTTTGGTACCAGTCCATTGTAAAAGTCCAAGGCGTAGTTTAATTTGTTTGTTGAATCTATCCAGGATATCTTTGCTGATCCTTAAGTTTTCTGGTCTGGTAGGGTTGATAATCCTCCTTGATCTCAGTCTGGTTTATGATCTTTAATATACATACTTATACTTGATATGAAAAAATAATTTTACGTACTGTAAGTAATTCTAATACAGTTACTTGTTTTTAAAAAGAAATATAGTCTATTAGAAATTAAAAGTAATTTTTTTAAAATTGTAGTTAAATAAAACGTATTCTAACCTAAACATCCCCCAAAAATCTTTAAGTATACAAATAGAAAAAATGCCGTAAGAATTTTTTACCGTTAACAATAACATTTTTAAAAAACCCAGACAACATGCATTTAGCAAATGTCAGAATTCGTTGAAAAATGCATCCCTACCATCCCTAAACATAACCCCTTTTTTGAAAGTAACTAATAACTGATTCAACAAAAGTAAATGAAAATGAACACGCTACCACCCCTTGTCTGGATGAGTGGATTTCTCTGTATCCTTGGAAACAGTGAATTATGAATTTTTGCCGTGCCTTTAAAATTCAGTAAATTTAAAAATAAGTTAGTCCAAAATTCGCTTGAGGATGAAATGGAACTTATGTTTTTAATTTAATTACAAAATTAAATTCGAAGCTTTTAGCTTCCATTTTTGAAACATGGTTATTACTGTGTGACAAAAAAACAAATTTTTAATCATTTAATTTATAATATTAATGCTCTGTAAATTTCCATTGAGCACTATTTTGAAAAATAAAAATATCGATAAGAACACCGGATTATATATCTTACTGTTCTTTCTTTATATATATATATATATATATATATATATATATATATATATATATATATATATATATATATATATATATATATATTTAATTGATTTGGGATATCTATAAATAGTAAACGGCATAGTGAAACCTAGTCACTTCAGTTTTAGAGGTGTCAAAGTTAACTGGCATGGGCAAGTAAAGCCACCTGAATATTGGAAAAGGGTAACCTGCATCATCATGATTCGTACTGGGCATCAATCATGATAGCTGCTGAATGCTCCTTGAACACCATGAAAACAATAAGACTCAAAATAGACAGCTGTAACGGAAACAACGAGGCCGTGGCTTGTAGGAAAAAACGCCGCAAACGTCCTGATTGCTTCAGTGCACCAGAATTCATCCAACAACTGCAGCAAAAATTATGGAAGATTCAGGCAAGAGAATGCTTTGGTGCAGGAAATCGGTGTTGCAATTTCTACTATGAAACTGGCCTGGAATGAGGACCTCCGCTACAAGTCATACATGAAATGTAAAGGTCAACCTCCTATAGAAAATGTTCTAGAAAACCATCTGACAAAGGTAAAGAAACTTCTGGACAAGGTGAAACATGTTGAACCATGGAAAGTCTGGTTCATCTAATGAAAAGAATTTTCTCATGACCAGCTGCACTACACCCAGAACAACAGATGATGTTCCTCGTGTCATGAAGACTAAATTTTCCCGAACTCTAATGGTTTTGGGATGTGCCTCCAGTGAGGGTGATGTCATGCTACCTCATATCTTTGAATGGGATCTCAAGGCTATGTGTTTAAGCCTTGGTTAGAGAGAATGGCTGCTGGAAGACCATATGCTTGACAGCAAGAATCAATTCCCTGACACGCCATCAGGAAGAGTCAGAAGTAGTTGTCAGATAATTTTTACGACTTCACCAGCACCAACATTTGGCCCCCTAAATCCTCCTTAATATAATCCCATGGATTATTCTGTGTGTGATACGTTAAAGGAAGACAGTAACACCAAGAACCAGCTGATTGACAGGATTAAGGAGGCATTTGAAGCTCTTCCTAGGGACACTGTGAAAGCTGTATGTACCAGATTCTTGAGTAAGGTCGAGGTCGTGGTAGATGCTGAAGGTGGCTTCTTTGAGTGAATTGTCTTTTGATTATTATAACTTATATGGTATATTTTTATTTTTCCAATAAATTGATTTTTGATTTAGATTTAAAGAAACGTCGAATTTAGCCATATATATATATATATATATATATATATATATATATATATATATATATATATATATATATATATATATATATGAGAGGACATTGAAGTCAACATCCAGCGGCGACAGTCTGTTTCATGCTTATATGCAATCGTCAGGCCATGAAACAGGCTGGCGCCTCTGTGTGTTGATTTTCCTGTCCACTTATATATTTACATACGTTCTATCCCTGATATTGAGCACTTTAACCCATAAATATATCATACCCCTTAAAACTATATTTTATCATGTATATATTTATATATATATATATATATATATATATATATATATATGTGTATGTATATATATATATATATATATATATATGTATATATATGTATATATATATATATATATATATATATATATATATATATATATATATATTAATTATCTGTCTCTTTATCTTTTTAGCGGTTACCTTTATCACCTTTTTTATATCTCTGTTTTCTTTCACTCCCTCTCTCTTTTTCTTTCTTTATCCTCATTCCTGTAAACGAGTTGTTGTTAGATTAAAGTGTTTCATCTGATTGAAGCAAAAATATTTGGAAAGCTTAAAAATAAGCTGATATTTTTGTTTCAACCCTACCTTCGTCTCTCCTCGCTGCCCATTTACACGTGATTGGAGCTTAAGTGGCGACTTCGTTGACTTCATTCGTTCTCGTTCAAGATTGATTGAACCTTGCAAAAAGGAAACAAATGAAAGATGATGCAAGGAATGTAGGGAGTGTTGGTAGTGAACAATAGAAACAGGTTTTCAATTGTCCCGGAAGTCCTTTGTTTTCCCAGTATTTCTTATAGAATCCATCACCAATTTTATGGTCCTTTTCTTTCCTTTTCTTTTTATTTTTGCTTTTCCTCGTTCATTAATTTAAAGGTGACACGTTAAAATTATGTGTATCCATTATATTGACGAATTAAGGTGATTTCTATTGGTTTTACTCTTCAAAACCATTCTAGTCACACCCTGTTAATACAATCTCGACTTAAGGTAATGGAAATCGAACAAAAAAAGAAAGTGAGACGAAGTACTAAACAAACTAACAATTAAAAAATAGCATGTTGTCATGCAAGCCTCACAATATGAATGACAAGAGACTGAACGATTATTCTAAAGAATTCGTTTAAGACAAAAGTACAGGTGAAAACAATATTATTAGTATTAATAATGGTGATGTTGATAGTGGTGGCGGTAGTAGTAGTGGTAGAGGTAGTTGGTATTCTGATTTTACAAGTATAAAATTACTATGAAATACTCCGTTAAGAGCAAAATATTTTCTTTGTAAGCAGTTAGTAAACTACACACAAAGAAAAAACGAATCTCTATTTATACCGCTGATTAAACCTCTCAAATCATGGTTGTTCGCTCGACTATCATGCAGACGAGATACTGGCAATAAAGTAGCAGTGGCGATGCTGATGACGGTGATTATTATATTTTGCTTTCACTCTCTAGACCGATGTATTCGAATATTAGGTGCACAGTTATAAAAATTATTTTTAATAAAAACGATAATATTAATATTGAATGAGAAAAGAATAATTAAAATGTTGGAACTGTCTAAAAATTAATATAGATATTTTTAATAAAAAATAATAATATTAAATTATATTAAAAACAAATTAAGAAAATTAGAAATTTGCCCAGTGTTTCTTTGCAAATGAAACTGCTGAAATAGAGACAGATGGTTTATATAATAAAAAAAAATTGATGCATAATGTTTTGAAAAAAAATAGTGATAAAAAATATCTGCTAGACGGTTTAAACTTTCCGTAGTAAAGTTTTACAGGATAGACTTGGTTTTGATGTTTTCAAAAACCAGTCAAATTTGAATTGAAAACAGGCACGGGTTGATTGGACGGTGATTCGATTTTTAACCAGTGGGGATAAAAGCAAACACACACACACAAGCACACACACACACACACACACACCAAGAAATTAGCTTACGAGTTGGTTTTGATCTACGTGTTTGCTAAATAAGAGGGAAAAATTTGACTGCAAAGACAGAAAAAGAATAGACCAGAAGGCAAACCCTTGTCCTGCGAGTCATGAACTGACCTAACATCAACTGTGTGACTCAGGAATTGTCATTAAAATGACGTCATGAAATGTGGCTCGGCCAATTAAATTGATATCTCAATCTAATGGTAAATAGGGTTGTACCTATTTGTATACGTAGAAGAAGTAGAAGAGAAATAAAGAATATAGTAAAGAAAGAGACAGGCGGAAGATCATTGCTGATCACGTGTCGTAGAACAACACAAAACAACAATATGGATAGGATGTTTAAGTCGCTTGGATGAACCAGAATTTGTCGAGACTTCTGATCCGGTGTTTTTCAGCCAAGGCTAGGGCTAAGGCAACAAGGCAAGAGGTGAACGGAGTATTAAATAACTGACCTCTTTCTAGCTTCGGCAGGTTGTGAAGCTATAATGAAAATTTCTGTTATGGCATACCCCAGACAATTGAAGAATTTGACATTCGTCGAAATTTCAGAAATTATTAAAAAAAGTTTACAATCTAAAAAGAAACTTGTCATAGCGAAAAGAACCGAAATTCTGTCCATTAAACAAAAACATAATGAATCAATTATGTAATATCTTTACAGATTAAAAGAAGCTAGCAGATTCTGCGAATTTGAAAACTGTGAATTCAAGATTTGACTACTGAGGATGAATTGATTCAATTACAGTTGATTGAAGGTATGGCTGATACATTTCATAAATATAAGATATTGGAACAATTACAGTTGAATAATTTATCTCTAACTGCACGTGTGGAAGTTATGCAACGGCTGGAATTAATGAAAAATATAATTCTACTGAGTACATTGTTGAAACGTACAGTATAAAAAAGGAATGCAAGAAGTGCAAATACTGTAACTATGAGCATCAAATTGACAGAAAAAAGTGCCCTACTTTTGAAAAGAATTGCCATAACTGCAGAAGAAATAATAATTTTCAGTCTGTATGCAAAGTTAAAATAGAAAATAGTATAGAAAAAGTGGGAAAAGAGAGAATTGATGACGTTTTTTCAATCGAGTGACCTAAAGAAAAGAATTCTTTTGAAAATAATTACATTAATGTTATCGGACCTTACCTATAACGACAGAGTGAACTCTTCCTGACACTATGAATACTGTGCCTTTCAAGAGAGAGGGGCGAGACGGAATCGAGTCGAGCCAATAGTAGTTCACTCCAAACCGGACTGACAGTCATACTAACACGTTCCACATCTTGTATTATTATTTCGTGTAATATATCTTTGTTATTTCTACTCTTGTGTTCGTGTACGTTTTGTTCTTCCTTGGTCCTAACCTTGGACCATAACAGTGGCGACGAGGATATTGAAGAAACGAAGTTCTACGCGGAGAATCTAAAAAAAAACCTTTTTGCTATCGGTCGTCCATAACAGAGGCGACGGAGGTATTGAGAAACGAAAACAAGTTCTACGCGAAAAAAAAAAGATAAAAAAAAAGATTAATTTTTTTGGGACACCAACCTTAACAGTGGTAACGAAGACACGTATTTTACCTGTCAGCCAGAACAGAATCGAATTCTAGGCAGGAAAATTTTTTCGTACTAAGGTTCCAGAACAACAGGCGACAAAGACCTGAAGTCTACACTGAGAAAAAAGGAAAAATCGTTACACGAAATTACTATGTAAACATGGAAGACTTTACGGCAACCATATTGGAACTAATGAAAATGCAATTCGAACAGCAACAAAGAAAATGAGGAAAGACAGACTAGGCTCGAAGATAAAACAATTAGAAATTCAACAGAAAAACGAAGAGAAGCAACTCGAACTACAAAAATTACTACTACCGGCAGTAACAAATAAAGGGCAAAATTGTGGAAATGATGCGGCATGCTCGCAAAATGCTATATGGAGCTCTATTAAAGACTTCACTTATGCACCGGACGAAGACAAAACCTTCGCGGTTTACTTCAGAAGATATGAAAATTCATATGAATTTGATTGCGGGAATTGGTCAGACGCATAAAAAGTACGTCTACTACTGAGGAAACTAGGGTCAAACGAACACACTAAATTCGTATACTACATCCTACCGAGGAAAACGAATGAGTTGACTTTCAAGGAAGCCGTGAAACTTTTAACGGAATTATTTAGTCCGAACACTTCATTATTCCACAAAAGGTGGAAATGTTTAAATTTAACACAAAAGGATAGCGAAGACTACATAACATTCGCTTCCGTAGTAAACAAACACTGCAATGACTTTAAGTTATCTGAACTCAGCCCTGACAATTTTAAATGTTTGATATTCGTCCAAGGTCTGGTTTCGACTAAAGATGCGGAGATCAGACGGAAAATTCTAACAAAACTTGAGAGTAAACCAGAATTGACGCTACAAAAATTGGCTGAGGACTGTCAGAGATGTATAAGCGTAAAAAAGGACTCGAAAGATATCGAAGAGTCTGGCGTCGCTCACATACGAAAGGTACAACGACAAACACGTTTTTCTCCCTGCTCAAAAACAAACCAAACAAATTATTTTACTACAAAAAGTCAAATAAAATCTCAGAAGAAACCACCACCCAGTCCATGCTATCGCTGTGGGACTTTGCATTGGTACAAAGATTGTCCATACCGCTATAAGACTTGTCTGTCGTGCAATAAAGTGGGGCATAAAGTTCTCACTGTAGAACAAAGAAAGAAAGCAAAAGTCGAGTAAGAGTCACTAGAACTGACCAAGCGGACGGGATAAATATACGAAAATACGTACAAGTAAAAATGTTAAACAAAATAATCAGATTACAATTAGATTCCGGATCAGATTTAACCATTATTAGCTTGCAGACGTGGAAGAAATTAAACAAACGGACCATGTTGAGAACAGATATATAGCCAGGTCGGTAACAGGGAGAAAAATCAAATTTGAGGGAGAAATTATCACAAATGTGACGTTCAACGGAATGACCAAGAAATTAAAGATGTATGTTCTAAAAATACGGAAAATTTATTTGGAACTGACTGGGTGCAGAAATTTGACCTCTGGGATTTACCGATAAATACGTTCTGCCAAAAAGTGGAAAGGTTATCGACCGAGGCAGAGAAATTGAAGGAGAAATTAAAGGAGAGTTCCCCCGACGTATTTTCAGCCGGCCCCAGGGGGTGTACAAAAACGGCGGCCAAAATCGAACTAAAAGAAAATGTACAACCCATTTTCAAGAAGAAAAGAAATGTACCTTTCGCATCATTAGAAAAAATAGACGGAGAGTTGGATAGACTCGTGAAAACCGGTATATTGACAAAGGTAGAATATAGTCAATGGGTCGCACCTACGGTTTACGTGAAAAAGAAATCGGGTGAGTATGCGCTGATTTCTCGACGGGATTGAATGCAACGATTAAGGATTATCACTATCCTCTCCCTAGTGCAGAGGAAGTTTTCACAAAGTTGAACGGAGGAAAATTTTTCTCAAAGATAGACTTGAGCGAAGCATACCTACAAGTACCAGTAGATGAGGAAAGCTCGAATTTGTTGTGCATAAACACACATAAAGGGTTATATAAGTTCCAGAGATTACCATTCGGGATGAAGGTCGCGCCGGCGATATTTCAGCAAATAATGGACACTATGCTAGACGGAATGGATTTCACGATCGCATACCTTGATGACATCCTGATAAATAGCAAAAATATTGAACAATACTGGGAACACGTTCAAGAGGTTTTCAGGCAGATACAAAATTATGGTTTTAAGATAAAGGAAAATAAATGTGATTTCCTCTTGAAGGAGATAAAATATCTGGGCCATATTATTGACGAAGAAGGAAGAAGACCAGACCCAGAAAGGGCCACGGCAATAAAAAAAAAATGCCGGCTCCAAAAAACGTAGCCGAATTACAAAGCTTCTTGGGCTTAGTAAATTATTATCAAGAATTTATCCTAACGTGCACAAATTACACGCACCCCTAAACGAACTGTTGAAGAAGGAAAAATTTTGGGAATGGTCAAATGAATGTCAGAAAACTTTCGACAAAATCATAAAGACTCTAACAGCAGATTTATTTTTAGCGCATTATGACCCAAAATTGGAAATAAGAGTCGCGAGTGACGCGAGTGCCTATGGTGTTGGGGCATGTATATTTCATAAAATGCCGGATGGGACAATAAAACCCATCGCGCATGTGTCAAGGACGTTGCTACCAGCCGAACAAAATTACTCGCAAATCGAAAAAGAAGGGCTGGGGATTATTTTTGTGGTTACGAGATTCCACAGATATATTTACGGTAGATTTTTCACCTTACAGAAGGACCACAAGCCGTTATTGACAATATTTGGATCAAAGAAAGATCTACCTGTCTACACTGCTAATAGATTGCTAAGATGGGGGACAATTTTATTAAACTATAACTTTAAATTGGAGTATCTTCCATAAAACAAAATCGGGCATGCAGATGGTCTTTCGAGACTAATACCAAAGAAAACGGAGCCATTGGAAGATTCCGTAATTGCAGCTCTACGATATGAGGAAGATATTAGAACATCATTATGTAGTACAATTAGAAACCTCCCCGTCACATTACAGGAAATAAGAAACGAAGCAGTGAATGACGAATTTATAAAGGAAACGAAAACAAAAATTGCAGGAAAAGATAAGCATATATCAGACAGTTTTTCGTTATGTGATAATGTTCTGCTATATAATGAAAGAGTAGTATCATCGAAAACGCTACAACGGCGAATCCTCAAGGATTTTCACATGGGCCACACAGGAAAGAACAGGATGAAACCCCTTAATGCGAAGTTACGTGTACTGGCCAAACATGGATCAAGATATTATACAAATGGTAGACAAATGCAAGGGCTCCGATCATCCATAAGCCATGGCCTAAGACAGATCGACTGTGGTCGAGAATCCATGTAGATTTAGCAGGTCCATTAGATGGTTTTTAATACTTGATTGTAGTAGACAGTTACAGCAAATGGCCAGAGGTATTTCGTTGTAGAAAACCTACTTCTGAGACTACAATAAATTGCCTTCACGAGCTGTTTGCTCGTTTCGGAGTGGTTTGATAATGGGACACAATTTACATCTGCGGATTTTCAAGAATTTTGTGAAACTTTTCAGGTGAAACACATCAAATCCCCGCCATATCACCCATGATCAAACGGGCAAGCGGAGAGGTTTGTAGATACATTAAAAAGAGCACTAAGGAAAGCTTATGACGTACCAACAGAAAAGGCTTTACAACAATTCTTGCAAGTGTATAGAATTACACCGAACAGTACTACGCCATCGGCATTATTGCCGGCCGAAGTGATGTTCGCTCGAAAAATTAGATCGGTATTCGACAAATTACTGCCAAAACAGACAAAGCAATCACCAACGTCGTTTGTACCAAAAAGAAAATTTAACCCAGGGGAGAAAGTTTTTTTTAAATGTTCAAAAACAATACATCCTATTGGGAGCCAGGTACAATAGAGAAACGAATCGGGAACGTGATTTACATAATTCAGGGTCCGAAGTTCTCGCATAAAAGGCACTTAAATCAGATCAGAAAGAGGCTGTTAGAGGATTCTAACGGTCTACCTCAGGAAGAGGAGGAAGTGATGGACACAATATTTGACACATTCAATATGCAAAGGCCTCAAGCAATTTCAGAACCGCGGAAATCAAGCAGAAAAAATTTTTCAGAGCCTTTGATGATTAATCCGAAGAGAAAAAAATATTAAAGACCCCTGCGAGGTAAAAGCTTGGGGGAATGTTATGGGACCTTACCTATAACGACAGAGTGAACTCTTCCTGACACTATGAATACCGCGCTTCTCAAGAGAGAGGGACGAGACGGAATCGAGTCGAACCAATAGTAGTTCACTCCAAACCAGACTGACAGTCATACTAACACGTTCTACATCTTGTATTATTATTCTGTGTAATATATCTTTGTTATTTCTACTCTTGTGTTCGTGTTGTTCTTCCTTGGTCCTAACCTTGGACCATAACAATTAAATGGCATGACTTTTTCAGTGCAAATGAATACGGGGAATGAAGTCACTCTGATCCCAAGAAATTTCTGGGAAGAAATGGCTAAACCGAAATTGAGAAAAGGTAATATTAAATTGAAATAATTTAATGAATCTTTTATAAAAAAAACTTTAGGATACTGCAGTGGAACTTTTCAAACCTGTGAGCGATTTGAAATGATCCCCATTGCAGTTGTTGAATGTAAAAAGAATAATGGACTAATAAATATAGATGTTCTAAAGGTGGATACATTGAAATTAATCAGTAGCGTAAAATTAGAAAATTAAAAATGAGAGTGTTAAAGGTGTATAAAGTGATCATACAATTAAATGAAAATAGTACTCCCTCTTATTTTGAATCTCGTAAATTACCCATTCCTCTTATGTATTTGATAGTTGCTAAGTTAAAGAAAATGAGAAGAAAATGAGGAGAGAATTTCGGAGCATTTTCCTTCAGGTGACAGTAAGTAGGCCTTTCCCAGTGTAGTTTTGAGAAAAACAGACGGAGATTTAAGAAAATATGGTGATTTTAACATAAGCGTAAATCACAAAATACGCTCGGATACTTTTCCTACTCCTAATATCGAAACCGCTATCAACAAATTATCGGACATGAAATGTCTTACAAAAACCGATTTAAAATCGGCCTACAATCAAATACAGATTGATGATAAATTGAAAGAAATTACCACAATAAATGCCCCCTCTGGATTATTAAGATGGACAAGAATGCTTTTTGAAGTGAAAACGGCAAGTGCCATTTTCAGAGAGCAATGGAAAACGTGTTAACAGATGAAATCAGTAATATGATTATTTATCAAGATGATATTTGCCATGATACCACTAAAGACGAATTAACACAAAAAGCATGTGTTAAACGCGGGTATGACAATAAACGGAGACAAACGTGAATTTGATTGTGATACAATATCATATTTAGTGTACCAAATTTCAAAAGATGGCATTACACAACATCCAAAGTTAATTTTTTAAATTTCAGAGGTATCTATACCTACTAATAAAAAAGAATTAGAATCCTTTTTACGATTGGTTAATTTTTATAATAAATTTCTACCAAAATACAGCGACTTAATAGAACCATTTGCTGAACTGCGGAATGGAACTTCAAATGGACTCAAAAGATTTTTTTAAAATACTCACAGAAAAAAATAGTGTAAAAATCTTTTACGTTACGTTAACTACGGATGCAAGTGAACTAACTGAGTGCGCAATTTTATCGCAAGAAGGCCATCCAATAATGTACCTTTCAAAAAGAAATAAATTATTCAAATATTGAAAAAGAGACATTGGGCCTTGTCTGGAGTACAGATAGAGCTCGACAATTTTTATTACGGAAGAAGTTCCTATTAAAGTTGGACCATAAATCTTTAGAGTTTATTTTTAACCCTAGAAAGGAGCTACCAAAAGTTACTTCTTCCAGGATTCTAATGTGGGTAATAACATTAATGGCTTATGATTGTGATATTGAGTAAGTAAAAGGAAATACACATGTCGATGCTCTGTTAATGTTACAATTTAATAAGGATCAAAAAGAAAAAATAGAAAACTCGGATGAAGAAATATTACATTGGATTGAAATTGACATATTATCTCAACAAAGATTGGTATCGGAAACAATACAGAATCCAATACTAAATAAAATTGCTGAGAAAATAAGAAGAAAGAAGTGGAATAATTGTTCCAATTTGAATTGTTCCAAATCTGACCTTATAAAGAAACAAGGCATAAATTAACGATGGCAAACCGTGTTATATGCAATGGAGATGTGATAGCACCATCAGAAACAGTAAGAAAATATATTTTTAAAAGTATACATGATGATGCGCATTGTGGGATAATATATACACAGAGGAGATTAAAATTGGAGGTATGGTGGTCAGGATATTATCGCGATATAGAAAGATATGTACACAAATATCCATAATGTGTAGAAATAAAGAATTTTCGACAAAGAAGAATACACTCATGGCCTAAAAAACGGAACCATGGTTGCATGTTCATATGGACCATGCACACATTAATGGCATGGGACTATTAATTTTACTAAACTCCTTTTCGGTGTGGCCTGAAGTTGTTAAAGATAGAAAAACGACTACAATAAATTAAATACTAAGAGTGGTATTTTCTATAAATTGGGTCCTTAAACATTAGTATCAAACAACGCACAAGAATTTTGTTATGAAGATCTATGTAATTCGTTGAGACGGATTGGCTACTTTCCTTACAAAACAAAACCGTATCACCCACAGTCTAATGGGAATGCAGAAAAAATAGTGTAGACATTAAAAATGGGATTGAAGGCATTGTCCCCAAATAGAGATACTATAGATAGTTACTTACCAAGGTTACTGCTGAATTATAGGATGATTCCACATGCAGACAGATTGCAAATCTGCGTTCATGGGAGGACAGATAAGATCTCCATTGACAATATCTTATTCGACAAATGAAAAAGACGAGGTATAAGAAAGACAATGTAACAAGTCCTGGGAGAGCTAATTTCATCAGGCAAAGGGGACATAACACAGCTATTATATCAAAGAAAGGAACAAGCCTAATGGTCAATTCTGACCAATTAAGTTCCAGAGTTGAAGAGGAAGACGTTGTGATAGAAGAAGATCTTGACAGAGAAGAAAAGACGAGCTTTTCAGATCAGGATAATGCAATAGAAGACGGGCCTATGAATGATAGCGGGAGTGACTCAGACACAGAAGAAGATGAAATGAGACGAAGATCTCCATTAAAAAGAACAGGACATAAACCTCAAAGAGGAAAGGAGGAAAGAAATTGTTGAAGAAGTTCGAGAATAACCAAAGGCATTAAACCTCATCAGTTCAGGGAGGTGTAATGGATTGGTAAATAGGATTGTACCTATTTGTATATGTTAAGTAGAAGAGAAATAAAGTGTATAGTAAAGAAGGAGACAGGCAGAAGATGACTACTGATCACGTGTCGTAGAACAACACAATACAAACTCAAGTTTTGATTGCTCATAAACACATCTAAACTGATATTCAACCAGTTTCATAACGTTTTGTACGGTTGTGTAGGAATGTTTTGTCTCTCTTTGCATTTTATCAGTCGTAGTCTCATCTAATTTTGGTGTCTGTCCGTATAATTTAAAATTTATGACTATTCTGAATTCATTTGTGGTAGTTCATTTTAAACTGTAAAAATAACCCATAAGAATGGCCATGAAGAAAAGGAAAATGAGCTCAGATTTTAGTGGAAGTGGGAGGCTTTTTCACGAAGAGTGGAGTGAAAAATATGGTGTTATTGAGCAAAATAAAAAAAAAGCTTTTGCCGTATATACCAGGGATCAATTGATCAATTGTTGCACGCTCATATAATATTAAGCGCTATTTTGAAAGCAATCGTCAGAACTTATACTCAAAGAGAGATGAAGAAAGGAATAACATTATTCGGAGAAAGGTAAGTAACAGGAACAACAATGTAATAATTTCAAAATGATGCTTACCTCCCAACCACACCTCCAAAAAAAATCCAACAGTATTTCTCCTGCCAGTTTTCAATTATCTTCTACTATTGCTGAGCATGAGATGCCACTCTTTGATGGTAGTTATTTAAAAAAAAGACCTTTTTGAACTGCTCATTTTTTTGTTTGAAGACTTTCAGAATAAACACGAGATCCTCAAAAGATTTAATGAGTTGTCATTCACTAGATATACAGTAAAAGAGAGAATAATTGCTATCGACAAATATATAACTAATTAACTTATGCTACATTTGAAAAATGCAAGTATTTTTTTCAATTTGTTTGAATGAAAGAAGATATTTGACGTTCTTTCTTCTCCTTTTCTTCCAATTAAATCATTTTAAGTTACTCTTACTATCTGATGTCAATATTACTTTATTATGACTGCATATTTCTCCAAACATTAATTTAAATTTTTCCTATCTACAGAAACCTACAGTTTTAGTGATTTTCTTATATATTTTTATTTATTTGTTTTTTTCTGTTGTTTTTTTTTCTCGTGTAAGTGCATGTTTCAAAATCTAATATTCTACATTAGAGATAGTTTGAAAGTATGAAATTTAAGTTTTTATAAGATTCGTATTAAGTACGTGATAAACGACTATCATTTTTGGTTCTATTATTTTGGCCATGAGTGTCACAAGGATGCTTTTAAGGGTCTCATGGTTTCTTTTGAGCGTTGCTGGATCGTTTAAAATTAATTTAAAAAATAAAACTATGTAAAGTAAAAAAAATTGCGAATATATTTACATCACTATTTTGATATGTTAAGACTCTAGAACTGGTAAATAGCTATTCGTAATAAATCATTAAATAAATGTATAAAATCTTACGTATTTCAGTCTATTCCACTCCAGTGCCGTTTCCTATTGACTGTTGCAAAACAGCAACAGCCATTAGGAATGACTAACGTACTGGGAACGCACCTGACACATTCGCATTTTCTTTGACCAACATAAGAAATCGACATTTTATTGATTATTAAAGTAAAATTCAATCAGATTTGTTGGGAAAATTCAATGAAAAAGACAATAAAATTATGTTTCTATCCTAAAGATTTCTATATTCAGTGTTGCAGCCGAAAAAGAAAAGCGTTGTCTTGTAATTTTCCTTCTTTTTCTTTTCAAAATCAGTCAAGATTTACTAACTTTTGTTAATAATAGTCGCAATACTAATATGGTTTCAATAAGAGGACATTAAATAATGGAGATACTGCTGCCACCGAAAACAATAATATTTTTAATTGACTTCAGTCGGTGAAACATTCAATCTCTACTTGGGGTTTTTGTATTGTTTTAAGAGCGGAATATTGATGTCGAATAGGTTTTCACTAAAAAAAAAAAGAAAATAATTTCACATCAGTTGATTAAAGTATCGAATAATACAATCCTTGATTTAGAATGGGGGTGCACAGGAAAAAGAAATAACGTGGCCTGAGTCGCTCTGATTTGATTGTTATCTGCGGCAATGTTTTCAAGATATTGTTGCGAGTTCTAATAAAGTAAAGCATCTTAGAAGATAGCAAATAAGACACAATGTTCATGCAAGTTAAAGATCCACCGTCTTGTGTGTTGTTGTTGAAATTAATGCTTTTCGAAAACACACAACTGAGTTTAACTGAGAGAGAAAGAGATTCTTTTTTTAATTCTGGGACACATGACGAATATATATGTCATCAAACTTTACCAAGTGCTTAGAGTTTTCCATGTTCCAATAAATTCCTTAGCGCACTTAGTTACTATTACTAGTCGACAAAAGTTTATTATAGTACAGACTAAGCATGAAGGTGATCGTCAAGAAAAATAGTATCCTCCATATCTACACACGTAGCATTGGTTCATTGAGATAAGTGATTTTATGTGAAAGTGATAAGAATGCAGTTGATTTAAGTTCTTAAATCCGGGGAGATGGAGATAGTTGAGCAGATGAGGGGAATGTTGGTGTGCAATAAAGCTAAAACATTCATTTTAAAAGAAAGAGATTTTTTTTAATTCTTTGAAAGAATTATGTGTAGAAAGGATGGTAATTGACAAAATCTCAACCCTCTTGTCATTGACATCTTTCTAACTGTTACAACGTAAGCATAATTCTTAAATTCATACTCGAAATCTTATCATAAATGGAAAGTCAAATAAAAGTTGATAAAAGACAGAATATTTAATGACAATAAGGAGTTGTAACTTTTACTAGATTGTAATAATTATTACAGTCCGTTATTATTATGAAGAAATTAGTTTCTTGAAAAGAAAAGCGTTGCCTTGTACTATCCCCGTTTTGCAAAATCAGTAAAGATTTACTAACCTTTGTTAATAATAGTCGCAATACTAATATGGTTGTAAAAGAGTGACATCAAATGATGAAGATACCATTGCCGTCGAAATCAATTATTATTTTAGTTTAACTAAAAAGTATTATTAGTTATGGTTGTATTGTCGATTTTGACGTAAAAAAATCGTGGCTATAAATTAACTTGTTGGCTTGGTTCAGTTGAGTGAATTCATCTTTCCACCACCGTGGTCACCTTTTCTTTGTTCAGAAGTTCGTTAAGTTCAGCGTTCAATGTTTGGTCCGCATCTAAATAGTTTCTCTTGGTCGATAATGGCATCATGTGGGCGTGGCTTCACACGATCATGCAAACATTAACAATATTTCTGGCTTAGTGTTATTTTCTCAAAATGTTCATTAACACGAATAGATTTGTTTTACAGAACTTAAATCTAAGTTGTTTTCCCATTCGAACAAGAAGCATAGGTATGTTTCACCAACTGAAATTAAAGTAGTCAATTAAGAAATATATATAACTGATTTCGACACCTTCAACAACTCTTTATTAATAACAGTAAAATCAATAAACTAATTGCCGTTGCTCATCTGGTAAATGCATTAAATTTCTTATTGGATGTTTCAGTTTCTTTCCAAGCATCAGGTATGTAGTCTTTAGACTATCACCAGCAGTCTGTACTTAAAAAGATATAATCAATGAGTGTCGTAGATATTAAAAGTACCAGAATGAGTGTGAGATGTTGTCTTATATTTAGTTGATATTAAAATTCCGCCTTTCACATTCTTATAACTCTGTCCTTTCCGTCTTGTAGCCTGTTTTTTAATTAAGAAAAACTTTTAAAAAATACAAAAAATCAATGCAAGCGTAATACATCCTTTCATTTCACTCTCAAACACAAGTCTAAACAATGCATAATTTTTTAAAATTTTTATTGTCCTCTGACATGGACACACCCAGAGTGACAACATGAATTATTCTGATTGCATTTTATCCTTAACAGAACTTCAGTTATATCCTTCGTAGTTGCTTTTTAACATTTATCCTTATAAACCGTTTCTTTTCTTTAAAAGTTATAAAACTAATCTAATTACAGAAAATGGCATCAGTATTTGAAAATTAACAAATTAATTTACGTTATTTTTCTACCAAGCTTTTAATTTCCCTTGATACCTTTTTTAATATTTCAGTAATGCAAGAATAATATTTGTTTTTTCACTATTTAATCTTTTCCCACATATTTTGGTCTAATAATTGTCGAAAGAGAAAAAGAGTGAAAAAGAGATCATCAATGTTAAATTCTGAAATAATTTATTCACTATCGTGATTCGTTTTTTTTTTTTTTTTCACATTTTATTTGCTTAATCCATGGAGTCGACTCCGGCAAACAATTAAATTATAACACCCGAGATAACATTCTGCGAAAACATATCAAATGAAAAAAACTTGCTGTTGCTCTTCCTTAAAACGTCAATTATATTAATTATCCATTCAAGACAACGGGGATTCATTTTCTCGGCTTCAAGTGCACCTTAAATTATTGCATTTGAAATCAAAAAGAGAACGAAGGCAGTCTAGAGTCAATCAATTGCGCCAAAATGGATAGAGTTAAAAAAAAAAACTCACACATTTTTTAAATCAAATTCATCCCAAATTTGTATTTTTAAGAAGCAATGAAACATTGCATGACTCTTTAAACAATCTAGAATTAAATTTTTTACAATTACAAGAAAAATACAACTGAATACATAATGAATTGTCTTTAAAAGAGCTTATAAATGGCTTATCTGATAAAGTAAAGTTTTTTTTAAATTTGGTGGCTACTCCAAACCCAGATATAACAACTGAACAAACCTTGGACGTGTCTGACGTAACTAATTTATTTTTATATCTGTAAAACTTATGATTATTTGTGTGTGTGTGTGTGTGTGTGTGTGTGTGTGTGTGTGTGTGTGTGTGTGTGTGTGTGTGTGTGTGTGTGTGTGTGTGCGTGCGAACGAGCTTAGGAAGTTTTGCTCTTCGGTTGATAATTATTCGCTTTAAGTACTGCTTAAAAAATAAACCTCTAGGCCTGTCAAAGGGTAAAAGAACTCTAGACGAGTCAACGACCAACTAACTAGACTGACTGTCTCAATAAATCACCGTGAAAAAGGCAACTGGGAACCACTCCACTATCAATCCTAGGAAAACTAGTGGCTCAACAATTAAATCATGAAAACTAACGACGTTAAGAGGGTTAAGACTATTGGAATTAACTCCTTGCTCGGTATGGAAGGATACCTGAGCATCATCAAGCGACTGCTAACAAAGCTCCTTGGAACTGATTCCTCGACCGATAAGAGCAACAAGTGTAACCGGGCTGCCATATCAGAACAATAAAACAATATGACCAATTAGGAAATATATAGCAGTCAATGAACAGCTTAAATGTGAATATTTTAATGAAACGAGATGGGCAAACAATAGCGATTTCGCCAGGATTATATATGCAGGCGGAGAGAAAAATGATAGCGGATTAGGACTGATACTAGACAAAGACATGAAGAATTGTTATTGGATACTGCCAACTATCTGAAAGAATTATTATCGTTATACTGAAAGGAAAGCCTTTCAACGTATCCATCATAGTTGTTTACGCACCGACAGTACAAAGTATGTAAGAAAAAATGAAAAGTTTTAAACAACGCTAGACGACGCCAAGGCTCATTGCAAATCGCAGAAAATTGCAATCATCATGGGAAACATAAATGTCAAAGTAGGCAAAGAGAGAGATTATGAAAGACTAGGAACTCGTAATGAACGCTGCGAAAAGTTGCAAACGGCGAATGATCAGGTTTCAAGAATACCCAATAGGTATGAGAACATGGAGAAGCCCAGGAGGATTATCGAAAAGCCAAATTTAGTATACAACTATCAACAAGAGATTCAAAAATTCAGTTTTACAATGCAAAACATACCCAAGTGCCGACTGTGGGAGCGACCACCTTCTAGTGATATGCAAACTTAGAGTGAAACTACGGAAATTGAAGAGAGTCAAGGCAGCACTAAAATTGCAATACGACAGACTTCTCATTTACCCGAATGTCAAGAAATGTTACAGAGACAGTGTTAAAAATAGATACAATGGACAAAATGAAAACTCGAAGTAGAACACATTTAGTACGACACAGAATATAGGACTTTTCACAAAGAAATTAGGAATAAATGCAGGCAGGCTAAAGATGAATCGCTCAACGAAAATTGGGCAGAAATAGAACGAATGAGAATCACAGATAAAGCAGATATGCATAAAAAAAATAAGAAACCTAACAGGATAAAAGATATGCTCATCAGTAGACTACACAGAAATAACGAAGGACCAGATATGTTGATATCTGAAGTGAAATCGGCAATAGCCCAATTGAACAGAAACAAAACATCAGGACCAGACGAAATCGTAATAAAGATGCTAGCAGCCTCAGATGATTTAGCACTGACAAGGTTACAAATCTCATAAATATTTCACAGCACTGCCTAAGAAGTCATGTGCAAACGAATGTGAACTCCATCGGACAATCATCCTAATGAGCCATGTAACGAAATTCACCAGCCGAATCTTGGCGAATAGAGTGCACAGATGAATCAAACCGGAAATAGGACAAGAAAAGTGCGGGTTTGTTAAATACACTGGAACTAGGAATGCAATATTTTTGCTCAGAAAGAGCAATGCAAATACAGAAGCATATTTACATATGTTTTATAGATTATGCAATGTACGTCACAAAGGTCTGCTGTGATTGCATTGTGGAAAGGGTATTAGAATAATCCAGAATCTATACTGGCAGCAAACCGCCTGCATACGGATATGAAATTATTTCAGTAAATACACAAAAATAAAAAGGAGTCTCTTCTCACCCGCCCTTTTCAACCTATACAGTGAGGCGATTCTGAATTAGAATTAGAAGTTTTACTAGGATTTATTATTGGCAGCCACAATCTTAATAACATAATATATACAGATGACACAGTGTTGATAGAAGACACAGAAAGGAAACTGCATAAACTCCTACAGAAGATAGTAAAGGAAAACGAGGAAAAAAGACTAATTATCAATTGAAAGAAGGCTGATTGCATGGCTGTCAGCAAAAGGAACAGCACAACATGCAAATTACACATTGGCGATACCGAAATCAAACAGGGGTAACAATTTAGATAGCTGAAAAGCGTATTAACACGGAAATCCGAAAGCGCATTAGGATAGCGAAAGATGTCTTCCATAAGTGTTAAGAAACAGAAAAATATCGTTAGAAACAAAGAAATGAGTACCGAGTCCTCTTATATTGCAGTGAATGCTGGACAATCTTCTCACAGATGCAGAAAGACTTGAAACAACAGAAATGTGGTTCTACGGAAAGATAATGAGAATACCATGGACCGAACATGTGAGCAACGATGAGATTCTAGAGACAATGCCAACATTGTGGTTTCTAGTTATCTTTGAAACCCGATTGTTGTAGTTTTATAAGACAGTTCTAGTTGAACTAGCAGGGTTTGGGAGAGATGGAAAAAAGACAAAAGTAATTAAGAGATAGGAAATTGTGGAGAGACATGATTGTCAGCGTCCTGAAGGGACACGACACTTAGAAGAAGAAGAAGAAGAAGAAGAAGAAGAAGAAGAAGAAGAAGAAGAAGAAGAAGAAGAAGAAGAAGAGGAAGAAGAAGAACTGATTAAAAAATCTACTAATAAAACTTCAGAAATAACACTCGCCAATCCACGAATCATTCACTCAGATATTTATCAAAATTACCTTAATTTGTTTGGTTCAAATACTTCTACTAAACCATAAATAAAATTGAATAAAACTTCTTATACAATCAATTCCTATATTTTATAAAAAATTGTACATTGACATAGACTAGAGGACATCTTTTTGCAACTTGTAATTAACGTACTTAGTTTGTTGGTCTAATACAGCGTCATTTGTCTGCATAGCAGAAACAAATTTTTGTCTCTTTGGTTGTCTATTGTAACGAAATCGATATATTTTAATAGTTCATGTGGATGAAAAAAATACGACTAAGTTATATAATTTCATTACACTCCTAGCCACACATACGCGTTACAGTGCATTAAAAATATTATAGACTTAATCTAAATTATTTTCACTATTTAGTGTTCACACCAGTCGTAACTAGCGGATCATATTGGAGAATAAGTAAGAGCAAGTCACTCTAATGTTCAAGCACTCTTCGTATTATTCATAGTCTGGATGGTTCAAAATTTCCAATTCCACCAGTAACTTTCCTTCATGTTACGTAGATATACACTTCCTGGCCTGTGTTGAATGATCCATTTAAGTCCCAGAGGATCTTATGTGTTTCATTCTCTCAAGCATATTCTGATCCGTACATATACTATCGGTATGTATAGTTAAAATGTAGTCACTTACACAGTTCCTAGTCGATCACTTTCGCCAACAATCATTCATATTCTTGTAGTCTTTTGGAGTTAATTTCCTATATCCGTTTATTATGAGGTTCACTGTTTTAGATTTATTTCCATACACTCTACTTGCTAGGTTCTTGTGTTTTATATAATTCGTGTGGCATTGTTTTGGGTCACTATTAAGAGGGATTCCGTTTTCTTCGCATAGCCATCTTAATGTCTATTTATGATATCCGTTTTATTATTATTATTTTATTTCCTTTGATTTCTGGTATGTACTCATTTCTTTCCGGGTCTCGACCAGAAACCTAAGGTCAGAAATGGCATTTTTCACTGAGCAATTTTTTTAAAAAATCACACATATTTTACATAGATAAAGCTTTTCGTAAGGTGTGGGCTGTACTCGTGAGAACAACTTTTTGTATTTCAAGGCATGGGCTACAAGGAATCTCTTCAATGACTCTTTTGGAATCTCTTCCAATCAATCCGAGGGCTCCAACTACAACTGGAATTGTTGATGTTCTCAGGTGCCACATTTTTGGAATTTCGATTTCAAGGTTCTTGTATTTTGATAATTTTTTGAAGATCTTCAATAAGGATGCACTTTGTCTTTGCGGTCTCTAATCACAATGATTAGCTTTGATTGTTCTGTCTGTGTGTATTGTGAAGTTCCATACAATTGTTACAGGTCCTATCTCCGTAACCGGGTCTGGGTGGTGTTCATACCAATTTCTTGCAGTTTCCTTTCCGTAAGCGTTGCAGATTTTCCAGTGCAGATATTGGTCTCTCTGTCATGCTGGGTTTTATATTCGGTGGGCGCCAATATTGTGAAACCTGATACAAGATTGTTATTTGTTTCTGGATATTTATCACTGAATCTGCATTTGGGGCTAACACAATATTTCCGTTTGTATGCTTGATAATTTCTAGTTAGCAAGCATTGTTCCTGTGCAGCAAGAATAAAACCTTCGGTTCAGTTTTTAACCCTGCATTACATAGCCAGAGTATGGCGTGTGTCTACATCAGCTTGTTTCGTACGATCAGAGTATTGACCGTGAAGTGATTTATCTTGCTATCCTTTCTGTATCTAGTCGGTTGCATTTGCCTTTGCTTTCTATTTTAAGTATTTTGCAGCTTCAGTATTGTGCTTTACTTGTATTTCTTCACCCACTTGAAACTCCATTTTGAATTTGTTGACTTCCTTTATTACTGAATAAAGTCGCTTACTACTTTCGTGTCCTTTGACACATATCATCCAGTCTTCTGTAGTTTCCAGATATCTTTGAAGGCCAATTCGGATCTGGGCACATACAGACGATCAACATCAGGGATGATGTATGCAGTGGCAGGTGAGAAGTTTTCTCGTTTTTGCGTCCATTCGCTTAATATCAGCTATGGCCCAGTTAAGGATGTTGAAATTGTATTGCATGACAGGAACAGCCAAGGTGTTTATTGCTGATATTCTGTTGTTTTTTTTTAATTCATCTTGGTATTCAGTACCATATGCACACTCTGTAGTATTCCTTTCTTACCTTCTTTTTCATTTGGGTATGCTGTATTTCATCTTCTTCACTAATTCCTAGGTAACTTCTTGTTCCAGTTCCGTAATCTTTGTGATGAAATCTAAATCTATTGAGTGTGTTTCTGTATTTCTCCCTCTCTTGAACCCGAAATCCATATCTATGTCATCATTGAAACATTTTACAGCATTGAGACCCTTCAATTCATTGTCGTCTTTGGCAAAGAGTTTGAGATCATCCATGTAGAGTAGGTGATTGAATACTTTCTTGTTTAGTTTGTAACCATAGCTATTGTTGTTGAGTTCATGCGTAAGGGAGATTAAGGACAGACAAAACAGAAGAGGTGACAGGGAGTCTCCTTGAAATATTCCTCGTCGGATATTCAAGCGGTTGAAGATGGCAGTGCCCTCTGATGTGATTTGGGTATAATATGGTGTTCCACCTTCCCATTCTGTATTTAAGGAAATTTACTATCACTTGCTTGATCCAAGAGTGTGGCACACTGTCAAGGGCTTTCGAGTATGCTATCCATGCTGCGCTAAGATTTCTACATCGTCTCCTGCAATTTTCCAGGATCATTTTGTTTATCAGTAGTTAATCTTTGCAACCTTATGAGTCTCACCTGCATCACTTCCAGTGGAAGAATATTGTTTGCTTCGGAAAAAGAACAAGTGCGGTTCGTCAGGCGCAATTATATGTTATTGGCCTATAATTTTTCGAGTCATCTGTTTCACTCGTTTTTGGCATGAGATATGTAATACATTCAGTGATCAATTCCGGGATTTCATTGGGATTATTAATAAGCATTGATGGAGTTTTTGCAAGGGTTTTAAGGATTGATGACAGGTGATACAGCCAGAAATTGGGCACTTAAACATTTCCTGGAGATTCCCATTTGGGGATTTCGTTAGAGCTTGCCTAACATTATTCTTGGTCATATTTTCCCACTCTTGTAGAGGTTCATCCAGCATTCGTTCTTCTTCACGTTGAATTCATTCTGTATTGGGATTATATTCCTTTGGGCTGCTCCAAATATTCTCCCAAAATTTCTGCACCTTGTCAATAGATGGTAAAATTTCTTAAGGTTCGTTTGGAATATTTTATTTTGTCGATAGAACCTACAACGTTTATTGTATCGTCTTGTTATCTGTACCTTTAACTGCATTTTCGGTTTCCTTGATTGATGGAATTTCGCTTAGTGATTTTATTTTATATTTCCGCTTGATCTTCTTGCATCTGCGTGTTGAAACATTTGGGTTTCTAGTGATCTCATCTAATATCGAAATCTCACATCTGATTTTCTTTATTTCTCGCATCAGTTCTGCCTTCCAAGCTGGCTCTCTTTGTTGCTTAATCTTTTCATTGTCTTGACCCCAAACTTCCCAGCAGCTGCTAAATCTGTTGCGTGTATGATATTAGCTTCTGTGATGTTTCCCAGTGTGTTGAGAGTGTATCCAGTGCAGCGTTGTATATTTGCATAATGTGTTTATTTAACTATGTCATATGAATTTTTGGGAACTGGCCTCTGTCTGACATTTGTGTGAGAGTTACTCTGCTGAGTACTTGGATAACATGGTTTTTCGCTTCGGTAATTTCACATCTGTGGTTTTCAAGGAATTATTCCCTAATGTAGTTGGACTGATCTTCAGTAACATCGTCTGGATAACTGCAGATTATATTACAAGTAGATTGTTCGGTTTTACTTCCTGGGAGGTTATTATTTCGTATCTCATTTATTTTAGTTTTTAACTCATCTTCTGTCATATTATTTATTTCTACTCTAATCACTTTATTGTTCGAGTGATGGGTTATTGTATTCTGTCTTATATCTAGTTTTATCTTATCTATTTCTGCATTTGAAAGTCTTTTATTTCGCACGATATCCCTGCGAATATTGACAAGAATATTTGGGTTGAGATGAGGTCTTATTTCACTTCTCCATATTTGGTATGTCTGATTCGTGGTGTTCTTTTTGGATTTTCGTGTGCAGTGAAAAATGATCTCATGACTTGTTGATACTCTTCGCGAGACCATTTCGTTCGATTTCTTTTTATTAGTTGATTTAAGTCACTTGGTCCAATATTGGAAATAGTCCGGGTTTAGTGACCAAGTGTCTTTTCATTGTTGGAAGAATTTGTTCAGAATGTCATTCGACAAATGTTCAAATTTTCCGACCCCAATGAGAGTGATAGTTATCAAGTTTTGTAGGGTAGATCATCCCCCCACTACTGTTTGGCAGAAGGGCCATCAAGGAATTCATTAAACATAGGGATAGAAAAAAGGAAAAAAAACAAAATATATTTTACATTTGGGATCATTTCTCAACCAGCTAGCCACTAAAATTAAAATTTTTACTCAAAGAGAAGTCAGTAAAAAAGCAGAACATTGTCGGATTAGTACACCTGTGATGCAAACGGAGGAAAAAAGTCAGTCAATACGTTCCTTGCCCATGCACACACACACACACACACACACACACACACACAAACATACATACATATATATATACATATATATATATATATATATATATATATATATATATATATATATATATATATATATATATATATATATATAGTAAAGGTAATATATCCGTTGGTGTATAATCCAGGTGGATCCTAGTAATATCAAATATTAAAACTTATCCACAAAGAGAGCTCAATGTATTTATTATAACAGAGCATATATATTATACAGCAAAAAATCCCAAATTACGTCATGCGGGAATAGCCTGTTTCAAATCGGCAAAACCTTGCGCCTGTTCTCTTCAGCCCTGGACTAAATTCGTCTCCGAATCAGGGAATTGGAATTTAATTTAGATAGCAGTCGAGAAAAGATACAAACTTGCCCAAAATATAGCATCATCGAGCCTGAGTTGGTAGTAAGAGGAGGGCGTGAGGTATCTCTCTAAAGGGAGAGAGGTCGCTGAAATCGACCCCGATATTTACTTTATGAACCCTAGGTTAGGGTTATATGAAGAGTGAGGTGTTTTATTGAAACTAAAAGAGGTGCCGAAATGGGAGTTTATTTATGACCAAATCGTTTAATTATATATAAAGGAATTTAGGTTCCCGAGACGAATTCAGTCCAGGAATTAAAAATAGTATCATGATATTTCCTCTGTAAATTTGTGTATAAAAGGAAAAACAACAAACAAACCTACAAACATATATATATATATTACGTAAATAAACCCATTCATACAGTGTGAGCTGTACTTGTGAAAACAATTTTTTGTATTTCTTTAAGGCATGGGTTTCAATGAGTCTATCAGAATCATTTTTCAAACAATCTCTGGGCCCCAATCACAACTTGAATTTTTCATGTCTATGTAACACATTTTTTAAATTTCTATTTAATGAATTTTCATGGTTTCAATGGAATACGCGCACAATATTCGGGCTTTATATATTAATTTGATAACTGCATAATCGGTATATTTCCTGTATGCTATTAGAGAATATTCTGAAATATCACATCAGGCCAGTTCTTTAAATAAATAAACTTTCTGTAACTCTGTATAACATCCCTCGATTTTAAACAACCTATGTGAAAAATCGTTTTAGGAAAAGCTACGGAACTCGACAGACATGCTCAAATTTGAATTAATCTATAGTAGTTTAAAATAAGTTACATCATAATTTTCTTTAATTTTTTTTGGTTTTCATTCTTTATTAAAATTAAATCTAATATCTGTTAAAAATATTTTTTTTATTTTTCAAAAATAGTTGCATAACAAGCAGAATCTGTCATGTATATTTATATATATATATATATTATATATATATATTATATATATATATATATATATATATATATATATATATATATATATATGAATACATATGTGTGATGTGTGTGTGATGTGTGTGTACGATGTGTGTATTAGTATATTAGTACTTTAATATGTACTCATATGTATAAATAGCCTGTAAAAAGAAAAGGTGTGTGCTTTATGTGCAGTTACGCTCTTGTGTACCTGAGACATTATATTTGAATCCTGTTCGCTTGATAACTCAAGTGTTTCAAAATATCCTACCTTTTTACTCACCTCAAACTAAGAAAATCAATCAGCCGATCAACTTCATTCCCCTTCCACATTCTAAATTTTTTCTCATTTGACCCAGAACATCATAATATATTCGCTTTCATCCAAATCTTCCAATATAAAATCTCACTGTAAGCGCGTTTTGTCAGGTATGTCATTATTTTTAATAGCTTCGAAATTTAATTACAGGCCCAACCAAATCCGATGTGATATTTTGGGTGTTTTAATAAAGCAAATCGACTTGAAGTGTCATTTATTCCAATTAATTTTTTCACTTACAGAACGTTTCTGAAAAGGAAAAATATTTTTTTTTTAAATGTAGGTTGACTTTTGGAGGAAAAGTTTTATTTTTATCTTACCTTTTTTCTGAAATAAATCAGCGATATGGCTTATGACAGTCCAATAATCTTAAATAACAGATCCTTGCTAAAAGCAAATGCATACGTTTGAACAATGTTTTTGTAATATGCGTTTGACACCCACACATATAATGCGTTTCTGAAACGCATGATCATCATCATCATCATAAATACAATATTTTTAGTTTTTGTGTGTTGAGTTCTCGCTTAATTTATAAGATGGGATGAGGTTCTTCATAGAAACCGTCTGACCAACGTTCATCTGACTGGACTCAAGTGAAATCTTTCATACCGTATATATTAGCATACAAGGTGACTAAAACGACTCCAAAATTTTCAAGTTAAAATTTGTTTCGGGCTATATTCGCCGAACAAGACGACCCCCAAAATCGTATTTTAAAATACATTGTATTGAATTTATTAAATAAATTCAGTAATCATATACTTTTTTTTCACTCAGATTCTAATGAAAAAAAAACGGTGGGGAGATATTGTCAATTAACTACCACAATATGCAATACCTTATGAGTGGGTGCTGTGTTTTCGGTAGGCTATTACGATAGCCTAAATGACTATTCCTCTTTAACCATCCAGTCGTTTCACTGTTCTCAAATGCGATCTTTAAACGGCTTGTTGAGACACGCATTCAGTTGTTATTTTTGTTCAACATCATCAAAAAAGGAGGCGAGATATTGTCAATTAACTACCACAATCTACACTTACCGTTACCCCTACCATAATCTACCCGGTACACTTAACGTTACGCGGTAATGATAACACTTTTTTCTTGAAAGTTCTGTCTAGCGAAGCGCTTTCAACGCACCCAATGTGAGCAGTTGCTTTATTTACAGTGTGTGACGAATATGCGTTTTATTTTTGCCGTGCAATCATACCACATATTATATAAGGTGACAATAGTTACCAAGGCAAGGGTTAGCCTACCGTCAAAAATGTCCCGTGATAACAACATAAACCATAGAGCGTTATGGTTAAAAGGTCTTCTTGTACGCCGACATACGATATTTCTGCTACCGTTAACATAGGTACCTCCACGAGATCGCTAAAAAAAAGTGCATAGCATGATGAAAAAGACGCCAAACTTGACGAAAACAAAATTTTATCGTCTAAATATTTATGTTATTATTAAGTTTATTTTAATTATTTTTTTTTTCCTTCTTTTTAGAATAATCTGAATTTTCATTTAAAAATCCTTGTTTCTCTTTGTATCACCGGAACTAGTAAAATAACATATATAATTTTTAGCACGTTATTTTTTTGTATGACACACATTAATTAGGAAAATCTTGCAAAAATAAAAATAATTATCGGATGTTAATGAAACTTTCAGAAAGTATTCACAGATGATCGAAATTATTATAAATGTTTTCTTTTATTAAAGTCATGGTAGAAATATTTTTATTACCGACCCGCCATAACTAATTTTATGAATTGTAACATACAAAACTCAATAAAACAAAGATATTATTTAATTTCAAATGCTTTTATTTGCTTTTAGTTGTTTTTATGAATATGGACAATATTTTCTGAAAGCAAAAACATTTTTCAATGAAAAATGAATTTTTAATACAATTACTTGTTATTTTTTAATCATAATAGATTTTTACATTTTTGTTAAAATATAAAATTAGTTAAAAGCCGCATCAGGTTTTGTAGGTGTCCTTGTGAGATAGATCATTTTTTAGTGCGTTGTAAATTGTATCGTTTTGACTAAATAGAAGATCCGCAGTAATTAAGAAATGTAATTTTGTGTTTATAATCGAGCTGTAATTATAAAGTACGGAAGACCAACCAGAATACAATTAAGTTGCGTTGAGTTAAGCATTGTTCTCCGCTGTTAAGGCCTTTACTTTTGCGAAACACGTGTGGAGAAGTTAATTTGATTTTTCAATTTCAACTGAGAAGGGTACCTAAAAGTATTAGTATCATCTTATGAAATTTATATGATCTTATTTTTATATTAATCTCAGTTATGGCATTTTTTCCATAAATGAAATATCAAAATTAATAATAAAATGAATGGAAATACAAATAACACAGTAAAATGTAATAAATGTACATAAAATTATAGTATTTTATGTACACTTCTGATAAAATTTCATAAGAAAGGTACCTATAAATTAATTAGATACCGTTCTTATGAAATTTAATCTCATTCGTAACAGTCTTATTTTAATTTCTTTATAATGTATTTTCCATAAAGCATCGTAAAGGTGAAAGCTAAGTACAAAAAACAAAAAAATTAGAACGCTGAAAGTTTTCCTTAAAAATAACGAGGTAAATAATTTGTTCACTTAAATGTAAAATATTTCACTTTTCTCCTTCCGTAGAACAAATTATCCTCACGGAATCCGTCAATATGTCATTCATCACCTGTCAAGTGACGCGAAAGTTTATGACCTGCTTTGTTTTATTTTCAAATTACATCTTTTCGGCGCAGAAGCTAAGTTAAGCTTGGTTCAAAATATTTTAAATAAACATTATAATTTCTGATTTTCTTAAAATAAGTTTTGAAAAAATGATGATTGATATTTAAAAGAATTTCAAACTGAGATGTTCATTGATTTTATAAAATGGAAAAAAATGGTTGTCATCTGTCAATTTTGCTGACTCAAAAAAACAAGATTTTTAACAAAATTTTCGGACATGCTAGGAACGATAAAAAATGTAAAAAATATACCCCCCAAATACTTTGATCTTTCCTCTTAATAATAACAAACATTTAGACAATAAAATTTTGTTTTCGTAAAGTTTGGCGTCTTTTTCATGATGCTATGCTCTTTTTTTAGCGATCTCGTGGAGGTACCTACGTTAACAGTGATCTAAAATTACCCGGTTCTTCTCACTCTAGCTCATTGTCGACTCGAATAATCAAATAACCAAATGCTCAATCTCCAAATCCGAATAGTCGAACACGCTCTTTTATATGCACTCGTCGTCAAAGAACTTTAATTATTCGTATACTTAAATTCATGTAACCTAATCACGCCTTGTTTTTATGAGATTCATACAATATTGACGTGAATTTACTTTATGAGGGCAAAACACACTACTGAATGCCAACACTTTATCTTGTTTTTTTTTTTGGTTTTTTTTTTTCCTTGGTGATGAAATTCTATAAAATGCTACATTGTCCTGTTCTAAACTAAACAAAACTAAGGGGTTTAAAAACAAGAACGTAAGTATATCTTCTTGTCGCAAAATTAAAGTCCGTATGGTTATATTGGTAATTTACTATCGAATGAAAAGAAAACGGCTATTCTTCAAACTCATTCTCAGAGGAAACACCTGTTAAGAATGAAAAATGATAGAATTATCAAGAACTTTAATTTCGTGATACCATATAAGTACACTAAACTCATTCTTCTTTCAAAATACGCAATGCCTAATAGTCATAAAATAAACTGTTCATTATATACCTTTTAAATTCTATTAATCAATGAATCCCAAATTAGGCAGTACAATTTTATTATTAGTTACGAAACAATTTGCATTATACTTGAACTCTCACTCAGTATAATTAGTTACTGCATTATTTTCATATATAGCTATGGCATAATTCAATCATTTTGTGTATTAGAGGGAACGTCCATATGAGCACTAAAATATGAATGACAATCAGTTGCCCTGAAAGAAATCAGACTTTAATAAATGCTACACAAATCTGTGAGGCAGGAACTGATCAGTTTTGACATGTCTGACACACAATCGAGCTAAATTAAGATTTAATCAAATAATCTTTTAGAATCCTGCCATAAAAGGAAGGTTAGAAAGCTAATCTCCCTACTTGCGAGCGAGGTCCATCCTCATACGGTGCTCAACTACTGCCGTTTTATATACAGTTATTTAGGGAGTTCATACGTGTGCGTGCGCACGTGAGTATGCGCGATATTCACACATTTTACGAGGAAAAGTAGAGGATGGCAAAATACATGCACTTTTCGTTTAATGGAGCACTGCAGTCTATAAAAGATGTACTTATAGAAAAGGTCAGTAATAATGAATATTGTCAAATTCCTCTACATATATGAGCGAAACAGCTTTTTATTCTGTGTGCCGCATTCCTTCAGAACATTGGGGATCATGACTCTCCAAATCTTCGTATCTCTTGTGAACCATGGCATTTTTTCTTGACTAAGACTCCCTCAACTTTTTCTGCCATCCATTCACACAAGATAGGTAAGTGACTCGATGCCTCCTCCTATGTCTCTTGCTCACAATATGCCCTGTTGTTTTCCAAGCTCTACATCCTCATTATGTGTCCAAGGGAATTCAACTGTCTCTTTCTGATTCTGAGTAGAAGTGTTCTTTCTGTTACCATTTTCTTTAAGACTTCCTCTTTGCTTACTCGCTCCGTCCATGGAATTCTCAGTATCCGTCTGTATAACCACATTTCTGTAGCCTCTAGTTTTGTCCTCACCCGTGAGGAGATTTCCCAATATTCACTGCCATATGAGAGGATGAATATCATATAACAATCCAGCACTCTTCTTTGTTTCTAACGACATTTTTCTGTTTCTCAGCACATTGCTTACCTTTTGCAATGACTCTTTCGTTAGTCCAATGCGTGTTCAGATTTCGCTGTTGCATATTCCATCCTCTATTAAAACACTTCCCAAATATTTAAACTTCTTTACTTGCATGACGTTGAGATCTCCCATTTATAAGCTGCATCTTGGGGTTTTCTCTTGCTGACGATCATAATTTCTGTTTTTATGCAGTTGATGGTTAGTCCTTTTTTCTCACTCTTTTTACTATCATATCCAAGAGGTCATGTAGTTTTCTTTCCGTGTCAGCCATCAACACAGTGTGATCTGTATATCTTTGAATAAACCTGGGGAGAAAATGCATCATCGTCTCACGCCCCTTTCTATTTTTGTGCAGGGTACTCAATTCATTTTCTGCCCATATGCAGGAGGTTTGCTCCTAGTATAATTTCCAGATAGATCTAGTTTTTCTATCAGAAAAATAGAAAATAGATCCTTCTGCCCTATCTTTTCAAAGGTGTAATCTATAAAACATGTGCGCATCCTTCTGTATTTGTAATCTCTCTCTCTCTCTCTCTCTCTCTCTCTCTCTCTCTCTCTCTCTCTCTCTCTCTCTCTCTCTCTCTCTCTCTCTCGTCATAATCGGGTTTTCCTTTTCGATTTATTACTGAAGCTCGCCAGATTTATTTTTACTTTCACGGATTTCAATTGTTAATTTAGTTAGAATGAATGACCACGTGTCAGAAATATCCGAAGGAGTTGGAAGAAGAGAGCGGGATGACGGGACACCAGGTTACAACTTCCGACCTTTGGGAGTCACCCAAGGGAACTAAAGGACTGGCTGGCGTCGATAGGGAAGGGTCATCTCATATATGAGCTGTCCGAAAGGGAGACATTCTACCTAGCGTTCAATGCGGCAGAAGAAAAGGTCTCAGAGTTTATAGTGGGTCGTCTGATGGGGGACACAGTTGACATGGACAGAACTGGAAAGCCCGTTGATCAACGAATTTGCGGATGAAGGCACCGCAATTGAGGCGACGAGAAGCCTCATGAAGATGACCCAGATGATGGCGAGTCTCCGGAGATTTGGGAGTGAGAACCGAAAAATTGTCCGCCCTAGCTTTCACACAAGAAATCAGTGATAACGCCGCCATACAAGCCCATTTAGTGGACCTGCATGTGAAAGCGCTGCCAAAAAACACATCAGGCATAATTTGTTAAAAGGGGCCCCAGCCAAACTTTCAGCTACTATTGCCTTAGCAAATGATAGCCAGAATATCTGGGAAAAGGTTAGGGGGAGTTGGGAGGTAGGCAGGCAGATTGGGGATAGGAAACCTCTCACATGGGATAGGAAGGTGAAACGGGAGGAGGTCGAACGGTCGAGGTAGAATGGGAAAAGGTTCCCAATAGAAGGGCGTGGAAGCTGGAGCATGGGTTTTACAAACCCACACCAGGCTGGCTGAGACCGACATTGTTGGACCTGTCGTCTTGAGGGTCAGAGGCCAGCGGACGGTCCAACGAAGTGGGGATTACACCCGGATTACGACGAGCCGAGATGCACCAGGAGCGGTCGTCGTGGTCATAAGGCGAGGTGGTGTGGGATAAAGAAAAAAAACACCAAAAAGAACTCGCTCCAGGAAAATAGTACCAGAGGAACATCAAAGGGCCGCCCCAGTACACGAAGTAAGAGGGATGGTGGCCCAGGAAAATCGAAGAGAAATGCGATGCTAGGCATGTAACCGAGTCGGTCATTTTGCTGCCAACTGCCCTGGAAGAAGGTGCTGGTCTGTAACGAAGAGAAATTGCCCTATAGGAGAAGTCTGCAATGTCGGACATGTGGCTAGGTCGGCCATTTTGTCTCCAAATACCCCTATAGAAATAGGAAGAGGAACTATGGCTATGGTAAATGGAAAGTCAATGAGGGCTTTGACAGACACGGGGGCGTCGGTGTCCTTATTAGGAGAGGATCAGTACAAAAGTCTGAGGCTGTGGGGTTGATTAAGAAGACCCGATATAGAAATTGATCAGATGGACTGGAAGCCAATGAAGGTAATGGGAATAGTAAAACTCTCGGTGAAGGTAGGAGAGACAACTAGTGTCCACAAATTCTATGTGGCTCCGGATTTCTGTGGGGAGATAACCATGGGTAGAGATTGGTTGCACCGACATGGACTACAAGTGGAATTCAACCCCACTGTCACTGGTGTGGAGATGCTATTAGGGAGTACCCCTGATAGGTCAGTAGCGTCAGTAGTGGTTGACGATGACATAAAGTTACAACTGTGTCAGGTAGATGTGGAATGATGACAAAAGAAAAAGTGGGAGAAGGAGTTCTGATCCGGGTAGCGGAATATAACCCCGAAAAAGGCGAAGTAGCCTTGTGGGAGTCCATGGTGGACGCAGCAGAAGTAGTACCTATTATGTTGGCCAATCAGGCCAACAAGACAATGAAGGTAAAGAAAGGGGAATAGATAGGAAAGGCTCTACCATTAAGGTCCGTACAACGGATGAAATTCAATGAAGAAAAAAGTAGAAAACAGAGTCAAGTAAAATAACGAACCGATATCCCGTGTAAAGAAGTCCTGGGATTTGACTCGAAACGTCCCAAAGACGGAGAAGAGCTCGGTGATTGAGAAAAAGAGAATGAAATACCTCTCTCCTAATTCCAAAAGCAGTTGAGAGAAATAAAACACGACGAGCAGATGAAGAAGGGACAGAATCAAGTAGTAGTGAAAGGGGAGAGAAGTAATGAATAGCCCTGTGAAGAGATCCCTTAGAGTGAGAGGAAAGGATAACTGGACTCCATTAGAGAGTGAGTTTACTGTCTGCTGCACATAAAGAAAGAAAGAGACGTGTTAGATACGGAGAGATTTTATCGTCAACAGTTTTTGCTGTTATTAAGAGAAACGATCAAAATGTTCTTTTTGGGGAAAGTTCAATTGAAATCAGATTGTAGAAACCGCCTTTTTTTTTTTGCTTGAATGAAGTCGGGGGGATCAGAGAATTATTTTATTGGGCTATGAGGTTTGGGCATAGATTGTCGGTTAATTGTTGGATAGATTCGAACTTAATGTTGCAAGTGAAATCGATTTTGGACGTGGATCACCCCGTTGCTGGGTGTTGAGAGGATGTGGCTTTAGCCTGTAACGTCGCCATGATGTGAGGTGTTTTTGAAACGCAAGAAAGGAAATATTGGTTTGATATTGTGGATTTAAAATGAGGAATATTTTAGTAATAATTGCTTACTACTAATGGTGTTTTGGCTCTGATGAATGAGCCATGAAATTTAAGTGACCGAGTGTCACGGAAACGATCACCGTGCACATCGAAGGGAAGATTGTCCGGAATCATATTGATAGTTAACGGTGCTAATTGAAACTTAAAAGTAAGGAGGATGGGATGAGTGGATTCGATGTCGTTGCGCAACGACGTCGGATTCATTAAAAAGCCCTCCAGTAACTAACAGTAGGGATTGGTTGACGGGGATGAAAGTGTGAATAGCGCGTCACGGAGGACGGAGGACGGAGGAAATTACTTGTTGGTTCTGTCATTGGTCTGCACATGGGTCCTTTTGTTTGTCCGGCGGTGCTATTGATGAGACACGACCTTTGGAGAGGAGCGCCACACACCTGTCTAGGTCCAATCAGCTTGCTAAGGGTTAAAAGAAGAAAGGTTAAAGTTGGGAAACTAAGAGAAGGAAGTAGTGGGAATGCTCCAGAATAATTGAGTATGAAAATGAACAAACAATGAGTGGTTAGAGGAGTAAGATCATAAAATCTTTTTTCTCCTTGCAGAAATGGCTGTTATGAAGGGACTGATACTATTGATGACGATGATGATGATGACAGGAGCCTGGAAACAGCCAAAATACGATTTTCAAGAAAACAAGCAAAGTGATAATAACAAGGCCAAAATGGTTGGTCACCTTTGTGATAAATTTGAACCCATATGAGTTACTATTGAACAAATTGGAGAGTGAGATAAGTAAGCTGGGTATAGCCAGGATGAAGGTAGCACAAAAATATCCCAGGAAACGGAGGTATCTGAGAATGTTGTACTCCCTGTAATTGAAGACAGCGATAATGGAGGCCTAGTGGAAAGATATGAGGAATTACCTGAAAGGAATCGAACTGTTACAAAACAGGAAGAAGATGATTGGAAAAGCGCTGAGTGTGCTATTAGGAACAGTGACTGAAGATGATGTCAAGTTTAGAAAGAAAGAAACTGAGGGAGAAAAGAATCATGGGGTCTTAGCCCAGGTGTCAAGAGAAAGAGTATCGATACTGAATGCGACAAGGTTAGCACTGGCAGGGAATAGGGCAAGTATCAACCAGTTAATAAATAACCTACGATGGGTTGCTAATAGTTCGGAGGCGGTGACGAATGAGTTAGAAGAATTAAGTGAGTTTATACAACAGTATTTCGTGGGTATGACTTTAAACTACATCTGGTATCGGGTAGGTGGAGCTCGACAGCCTGGGAAGGCAGCTCACCTAGGGGAAGGAAAACTCTTATTTCAAATCCCCGCTGCCTTGCGGTCATATCCAGCCATAAAAAAGGTTTCAGGAGTAAACCTCGAGGAAAAATCCGGAGACGAAATCCCTAAGGCAGTTTGCCGTTGTATCCAACCCGTTCTGGCAGCTCCGGTCCCAAACTGTAGTGACCCTGTCATTCCTTTGGGGTCACCGGTGACGTGGATTGGGGAGACGTGCTACATGGGCAACAGCCTGTCCTTCATATCACATCGCCCAGGCTTGCATCCGCCCACACCACACTGCACCGAAACACCCTGCTCTACACCTGGAGAGGACATTCCAGCTTCGCCTTCAGCGTCGTCACAACACGGAGAACGGCAGTTACCGGTTATAAGATACCACTGGATTGGCGTAGAGCGCAGCGCCAGGAGTTGTTCTCGTCGTTGAGAGAGATTTTAGGATCTCATTGGACAGCTACCGCCTGCCTCAGTAATGTGTTGTCCCGCCACGACCTCCCTTCTTCATTGGTTGCATGGAGATTAGGAGACACCTGACAAGCAGACTTCAACCTTCGCATCAAGAATTTTCAAAAGAAATCAACTCTAAAAATGGGCTGTCGGAACGTCCGGACTATGCTGACCGGCCTCTCTGAAAACTCCCAGGACATCAGCGACTCCAGGAAAACTGCCGTCATCAACGACAAGCTTAAAAAGCTTCAAGTGGACATCGCCATTCTACAGGAAACACATCTGGCTGACTCTGGATCGCTGAGGGAGGACTACACATTCTTCTGGCAGGGGAAGAGCTCCGACGAACCACGCCAACACAGAGTGGGCTTCGCAGTGAGAACCAGCTTGTTGAATACGGTTGAACCAAGTAGCAACGGCTCTGAGAGACTCCTTACTCTCCGCCTCAACATCACCGCAGGCTCTGTCACCCTCGTCAGTGTGTATGTCCCGACACTCTCTGCCACACCGGACACCAAGGATGAGTTTTACGAGAAGCTGGCAACCACCATCAGCAGTGTCCCCAGAAAGGAACTTGTTTTCCTGGGCGACTTCAACGCCAAAGTGGGTGCTGATTATGACTTGGCCTTCGTGCCTTGGACAGTTTGGAGTCGGCAAGATGAACGGCAACAGCCAGAGACTGTTCGAGCTATGCATTTAACATAGCTTGTGCATAGGCAACTCCTTCTTCGGGACCAAGCCCCAGCACAGGGTCTCCTGGTGACATCCACGCTCAAACCAGCTGTAACCAGATGGATCTCATTATGGTCAAACGAGCCGCCATTAAGAACGCCCTTCATATACGTTCTTACCAATGCGTGGACTGCAACACAGACCACTCTTTGGTGTGCTGCAAGATCAAGCTCCAGTCCAAGAGGTTCCATCGCAGCAAGAAGCAGGGGAATCCTCGCATTGATGTCAGCAAGATGAGCCAGCCAAACCTTGTGCAACAGTTTGCCAACGGGTTTGTGAACAAGAGAGCAGACCGGAGACTCTACCACAGAGAAGTGGACGACCTTGCGAGACCATGCACCGCACCGCCTTGGCCACCTTAGGGAGAAAGACCTCAAAGTCATATGACTGGTTTGAGGCAAAGATGACTCCTATCATTGCGGCCAAGCGCACCGCTCTTGCAGAATGCAAGTGGTCACCCAGCAAGAGAAACCTGCAGATGTTCCGGGCTGCCAGGAGCAAAGTTCATCAAACTGCCAGACGCTGCGTCAACGAGTACTCGACATAGCTTAGCGAAACTATTTAGACAGCATCAATTACAGGGAACATCAGAGTGATGCACGATGGCATCAAGACAATGGGACCAGTGCAGAACAAGACAGCTCCCTCAAATCCACCACCGGAAAACTCATCGCAAACAAGGGCCAACAGATGGAGAGATGGGTGGAACATTATTCCGACCTCTATTCCAGGCAGAATGTTGTGACGACTGTAGACCTTGACTCCGAACCAACCATAAAGGAGCTTTACAAAGCCATTGATAGCTTGGCGCCAGAGAAGGTCCCTGACAGTGACGGGATCCCCCGACCTGATCGGTCACTGCAAGACTGTCTTACGAGGTCCTCTACCAGTGCTGGAAAGAAAGGGCCGTACATCAGGACATGAAAGACGCCAAGATCATCACCCTCTACAATAACAAGGGTGAGCGAAGCGACTGCAACAACTACAGAGGCATCTCGCTACTCAGCCCTGTGGGTAGTCTTCGCTCGGGTCATCTTGGCCCGCCTGCAGAAACTCGCCGAACTTGTCTACCTAGAGTCGCAGTGCTTGATTGAATCCTTCCACAGCGACATGCAAAGGACTGTGCAGTTCAATGGCAGCACCTCTGAACATCTGCAGTAGTGTCAAACAGGGCTGCGTCCTCGCTCTCACTCTCTTCGGGATCTTCTTCGCTCTGATTCTGAAGCATGCATTCGGCACATCAAGAGAAGGAATTTACCTGCGTAAGAGATCAGATGGCGGGCTGTTCAATCTCCCCCACCTCAGAGCCAGAACCCAAATACGTAAATCCCCTGTCAGGGACATGCTTTTTGCCGACAATGCAGTGTGAACTTCAGTCACTAATGAACCGTTTCTCCCATGCCTGCAGAGACTTCGGGCTGACCATCAGCCTGAAAAAGACAAATGTCCTAGGACAAAGTACTGAAATTACAGCCATTACTATTGACGACTATGAGCTCGATGCGGTCCATCAGTTCACGTATCTTGTCTCCACCATCACAAGCTCTTCTTAGACGCAGAGATTGACAAGAGAATCGGGAAGGCAGCTACAACCCTTGCGCGCCTCACGACACGTGTGTGGACCAATCCCAAGCTGACGGTAAGCCCAAGATGGCAGTGTATAACGCCTGCATCATTAGCACACTGCTATAAGACAGAAATGCTTGGATCACGTATGCCAGGCAAGAAAGGCGTCTGCATACCTTTCACATAAAAAACATCCACTGCATCCTGGAAATAGCGCGGTAGGACAAGGTGTCCAACACTGAGGTCCTGTCTCGATCAGGTCTGCCCAGCATGTTCATATTGCTCATAGCGCAGACTCCGTTGGTTGGGCCACGTCCACCGCATGGCAGACGGCCGCATCCCCAAGACCTCCTGTATGAAGAGCTGGCTTCTGGAAGAAGACCTGTCGGGCGGCCACATCTGCAGTACCTCGATATCGTGAGGCGCGACATGAAAGCTGTGGACATCAACACGGTCCTGAGAGAGCCTGGTAGCCATACGATCCAAGTAGACCAAACACTTCAAGTCAGGGGAGGAGAAGCTGACACAAGTCGCCACGGAAAGACGGGGCCACAGAAAGCAAAGTGGCAGCTCCAACAGACCAGAGACAGAACATACGTGCGACCTCTGCAACAGAGACTGTCACTCCCGCATCGGCCTCTACAGTCACAGATGTCGATGCTCCAGCCAAGCAGACAACTAGAATGCTATCTATGGTCAACCCTGACCGAAGGAGGCCTACCATTTCCAGTTAATGACCATTACTAAGATGCGACAGACCAGTCAGTCTCTGACTATTTTGTAGAGGATGTGAGAGCTCAACTGGATATGTTGTCATTAGGACACCTGTCCCCAGGCATAGTGACCCCTGGTCACCTGAAGGAATTGTTATTAAAGATTCAGGCTGAGTTACCCATCATTTGAGGTTGCCAGTGGACCCCACCTAGTAATTATGGAAATGCTACAATGCACTAGGTTTTGTTGTTTTGTTAAGCAATAAGAAGTTGTTGATCTTAATGTCCATTCCACTGTTCTACAGTGAAAGTATTTTTGAAATATATCAAATTATAAATTTACATATTCAATACCCCTGATTAGTTTAGTGTCTAGAGGCGGTTGTGAGTATCTAGCTTTGAATTCAACTGGGACAAAATTTATGATGCTGACGACAGAAGTAGCAAGTGTAGGTTTAATGCTTTGGGAACCTGTACCTCACTAAGTCCAAAGTCAATCTTGCAATCAATTAATCCCAACGTGGGACAAGACAACACTTGGGCTGAAGCGATCAACTCAGCTGAGAGGATCAAGCTTGAATACAAAGTGGCTGGAGTAAACATCAGAACTGAAATTGTTGAAAAATTCCTTCTTCAGTGTGAAATTCTTAAAAACTTATTAATTAAAACAATCTATTTGGTCAATGAATTCTGAAAGAGCCAACAAACTTGAAACGTTTACCATATCCAAAGAGTTCTAAGAATTTACATAGATTTAGAAAGTTAGATGGGGTTTTATCGTAAACTTATACCCAACTTATGCTAAAATTGTACTACCCCTGTCTGAATGTATAAGATTATTTCCAGGATCTTATTTTGCTTTATCCATTATTGAAAAAGACTCCTTTAATAATATTGTACAACAAATTTGTAATGTAAGTGACCTAGCTCATCCACAGTTTGAAGTCTCTATCAAGTGGCCATTGACTGTTGGTACAGCATTATATCAAGTGATAGATGAGATACCTATTGCTACCAGATTCTTTTTGAAAAAGTTAAAATAAAATCAGGTATTCTGCTTTCAACAGCAATGCTTCACTTTCATTTTCACCATCACCTTCTTCCATTAGACTCTCTTGCAAAACATAGAGTCACAGCTTCACCATGCTACGTGTTGTTGTTGTTGTTGTGGTTTCTATAGTAAGTAGCTTTTTACGGGATGAAGTTGCTAGCCCCATGCCCAACAGATTTTAGATTGAGAGTTGTACTTCTCCTTGAGTGGTTGACAATCAAAACCAGAAAGAATAGTTAAAACTGTTATTTGAACTATAGATGGTGGTAGAAGAAATGTGGGTTGGGGCAGGCGTATCTGTACAAAAGTGAACAAAACAAAATTGACTGTAATTTGAATTCAGCTTGCAAGAAATCATTGAGAAACATACTAATTATGGAAAAATCAAATATTTTAGTAATGTTAAAATGCTTTCACTGTAGGATAATAATTAATAATTATGCGACGTGTCCATTTCTTATGCTAGAACTTTCATGCCGAAAATATATACATACCTACTAAAAGCCCTTGAAAATCATGCAGGAATCTATTTAAAATTAAAATATATTAAGAAAGGGAAAAATAAAAAAGAAATCCAAAAGAAAAATATCATCACTAATTACAATATAACTATAGAGTTATAATTATAAGTCAAAAATAAAAGAAAATCAATTAAAATCAAATAAAAAAAAATTAAATAAAGGATAATTAAATAAAGATACCTTATAGTAAGAGAGTAGGAAAATAAAAACAATAAGGATAATATAAAAGATATTAGTGACGGTCACCAAGATATTAATAGTAATTTAGTTGTAGAGAAAAGATATTTTAGTAATGGGTGAGTGATGAAAAATTTTGGAAGGATATAAGAAAGGACGGAGGAGAAGCAGAATATACAGCGCAATTGTCAAATGATAACAATTCACGCAAGTTCAGTCTGGATGGAGGAGAAGCTGAATTCACAGTGCAATTTAATTTTTTACTATAGTTGACAATAGATTGTAGATCATTTTTGAGGTCAGCTGCCAATTTGAATTGACCAAACTTACCATTAAGACAGTAGTAAATAGTTGTGTCATCAGAATAAATACTGAGCTGAGAGCTGATGACATTGGGAAAATCTTTGCTGAAAATTATGAACAATATAGGCCTAAGTATAGAGTCCTGAGGGATATTCACATCAATGTAAAATATCTAGCTGAGCAGCTGTTCAAAACAACTTTCATTTCATGATTTGATAAAAAAAGGTTGAAACCTATCAAAAATGAATTCAGAAATACCTGCATGCCAAACACTGTCAAACAACATTTCTTAAGAACTGTTGCAGGGATACAATCAAGTCCACATGCTTTGTGGGGATCCAGTTTAGAGATAATAGCAGAAATCATAGATGGAATTAAATGCATATCACACAGTAGTAACTCAGTTCTTAGTGAACAGTCAGTTAAGTCAACAGTAGAATTTGAAGAAGATTTACTAGCAAAACATTCTGCTTTATCTGCAGAAGATAATAACACCTGAAATTGAGTGAAGAGAGGAGAGATAGAAGACTTACTCTAATTTAACATTATTATAAAGCTGCCAGTAGTCACAATAACTAAACTTATACCATATGGGGCATCATTCTATCAGCCTCTTTGAGGACACATTTACAATTGTTACAAGCAGACACAAAGAGGTGTATATTGTGATCAGAACTATAATGTTGATACAGCTAAAAAGTAATTCCTGTGGGCTATAGCTGCTGAACAGTCAGGTGTGAACCAAGAAGATTGTAGTTTTACCTGGTATTTCCAAGAAGGCACAAAAGCATTTACCCAAGAAAAAACCTCAGTGGCACAATTCTCAATAAGTTAATATTTTTCTCTTATATTGGCATTCATAACAACAATTATAGTGATGATAAAATTTTTATGAGTAATTTGTGACTTTTTATCAAAAAAAGAATTTTTTAAAAAGAATGTTGAATTTTAGTTTAGTTCATTATAAAAAAAAGTAGGAGCAAATTTATACTACAAAATGAATGAAGAAGTTATTTATTAAGAACATTGTCTAACTTTTAACTTTTCTAACAGAATTTCAGAAATTTCAACATTTTGAAATAGGCCTCCAGTTATGTCTCTTAGTTGCTCCATAAAAAAGCCTGTAGTTGTTTAGGATAAAGCTTCATTAGCACTAACACAGTGCTCTAGCAATGTTTTACAATACCCTCAGACTTTGCTGATTTTCTGTTACAATGTAAGACTACCAAATGAAAACCCAGTCTCATCATCTATTTCTTCTTTTATTCCAAACTTTCTATCATGTTCCCAAATATAAAAAGTTCATTCAATGACATACAATTTTAATTAAAATATGAAAACTAATGTAAATTGAGTCAAAATGCAGATTAAATGTTGAGTATTTTTCTACTGGAACTTAATTTGATGTTTTTTGTCATTTCTGATAAATGAGGCGCATTGTAAATGCACCCTAAACAGATACAGTATTGTTAATGTTATACAGTTATGAAAAGACAGGTTTCAACATTCCTTTTCAAATATTGTCATGAAACAATGCAGGACAAAATCAGTTTTATTTTGTTCTTTTTAATTCATTTTCTTCTGAATTTTTTTCAATCTTTCATCGATCAATAATTTCTTTAGATGCCCTTTCTTATAAGAGCTTCTTACAAATATGCAAATATATGAACTGGCACTGAAAATCTCTTGTCATCTTCAAAGAAGTTCTTCCAAAGCTAAATCTGATGTTTGATTATTTGGTCAGATTTTAGAAAATGTGTCAGGTTGAGAACTTTTCAACACCATCTCATACATGCATGTGCACATACACATACACACAAACACACATAGACAGCCTATTCATTTACACAATCTTCTGTCTGTATTGTTTTAGCAACAAGTGTCATGTTCAGTTGGGTATAAGTTGGCTTATAATTTGGTGTGTAAACTAATATACCAAAAAATTAACAACACGTAAGAGTTTTTCTGAATATAAAAGACTTGTTCAGTGTCCAAATTTCATTGGTGGGAGGAGGAGGTGAAGAAAGGAAGTAAAAAAATGTGGAGGTCATACAGAACTTAGGGTAATCAGGTAGATCAAGAGAGTCAAGAAGGGTCAGCCCAGAAAAACCAGGGTAAAGAAACCTAAGATTGATTGAATCACTTTGTACTGAAATGACCCTATCCATTTGTGAAGGAAAAGGGAACTCACCCATGTCTTCATTAGTTCCAGTTGTCAGTTCAACTGTAAAGTTTTACGGGATAAACACCCCATCGTCTGACACTATTACACTGAGGTATTCTGTGTGAAGCTCTTCATTTTACCTGTTAATTACCTATCTCCTGTCAACATCATTACACTATTTTTTATATACACCTACAGAGAGATGTGGAAAATCATTATGTACAGGGATGTATGAAGCAATGAAAAGTTTGCCAGTTATTTCAGTAACAAGATTTGTTGAGAAAATTTAACAGCGTCAGACTTTTAATGTCAGACTTTATGAACAATGTTGGAATCCAGAGATGAATAGTGAATTTTGCAATAATAGCTAGAAGACTAATGCCACACTATCCTTCTTCTGCACTGATATTTGTGTGCTCATAAAATCTACAGTAAGATCCAAATTTAAAGTTGGCTGCATGATTAAATCCAACATCCTTCAAAGCAAGATATTTTATGTAGTTAATGAATCCATATATAGTTAATAACTAATCAGATATTGTGGGAATTTTTCACACTTTATTTTGTTATTTTTGTATTTGCAAAACACATGAAGCCATAATTGTAAAAAACAAACAAAAAAATCATTTAGCTGAATACTTGATGGCATAGTTGCACATCCATTAATATGGCTGATGATATTCACTTACATGAGTTTATTTTGAAGAAGAAAAACTGTGATTTCAAATGAGGAACAAGAGTTCTTCTGTGTAATATTTACAAAAAGATAATTACACAATTATCAATAATCTTGAAAAGATTCCCTAAAACAATGTTTAGTGTGCTACATGTTTCACTGATTATGGGTACAGTTAACAATGTAAAATTGGCAAATTTTTAAATCTGTGGAAACAAAAAGTACATTCATTTAGATACTACAGATACATTCTCAGTTAAAACTTGGAGAGGTATTTAAAATTTACCTTCTGCAGCAAATTAGCATCAATCCATAATAATTAAGTGAAAATATGAATAAGGATATTTATATCATAATCCAAAGAGTCCTTATCATGTAACAAAATAAATCACATTCAAGTGTTATTTTTCAATCAGGAAACAAGATTAATAAATATAATGACTTATTAAGCTTTGTATGAAACAAATTCATAATATTGAAGGATACAGTAAGTGTTAAACTCACATTGACTTCACACAAACTTGCTATCATGCCAGATGATATATCATTTGTCTATGACACTAAAATATGAATGAGAGAAAAAGGTATAAAACCAATAAAGAGAGTCTATAGAGACAAGAAAAATGACAAAAAGGAGAAATAGCCATGACATTCTACATGTATGTACATACAGAGATGTGCACAGGCAGGCACATGCACAGGCCCACACACACAATGAAAGAAGAAAAAATCAAAAATCAACATTGCACTAATGAAAAGTGCATAAATTAATTTTTAACTCAATATAAAAATTGTTGTAATATACCTATGAATGATAATGGATATGCCCTCATTCCCATAAATACAGTAGTGAATACTGTGTGTGGGTCTGCAGTCTACAGTTGGAGATTCATCTTCAGCAGGGCTGGTTAAGCTCTGTTTCCAGGCAAATAGCTTCCCTAGATGGAGCTATGTCGAAGGGCAGAATCTCATCTCGGAAAACACCTACCCAACCCCATACGGTGTCTATGGGAAATTTTTGGCTGAGGCTATGGGCTCAGGAACACCACATTAAATTTGGTCTTGTGCCACATTTGACTGAATGGGGCAGTTGGTAGATACTGTCTGTGGTCTGCAGTTGGAAATTCGTTGTGGAATTCATTTGACTTACTTCTAACAGTTGATTAATTCTTCTACACACCACTAGCAAATCTTGTGTTGTTTGTGTCCTAAGTATTATCGTTCATTACCAAGCTTTGTGTGATTATTCTATTCAGTAACCTTCCCTAGGTTACAACAAAAATGATGAAAAGCAAGAAAATAAACAATCAATTGATGCTATCTCCTGATGAATGGATGGAATGATTGCTGAAGGGTCCGTCTATGAAATTCTAAAGTCAAGACACTAAAAATAATATCAATTAAATAAGTGACAATTTTATTTTTGTATTAATTCTTGACTCTCTCAATTCCAGCATGGTCAAAAATGGTTGTTTTGTTAAATAGCGAAACAGCCACTTTACATTCCCCTTGAGAAGACAAATTCTTAAAGCCTTTTCCTTTGCTTCTAGTTCTCAACTTAGCTATATTTTCAACAGCACTCTTTATCATTCAATGATCTCAGCAAAGCTCCTTTGGTATCTTTTATGTGGATATTCCCTTCCTCAATAACTTTCTTATTTTCTGTTTTTTAGCATTTTTTAGATGCTTTCTATTATCCATGTTTCAACTTATGGAAAAAAAGAAAAAACGTTTTTATTAGATTTCAGTGGCCTTAAACTAATATTAGTTTAATCTGTATAATAACTTCAAACGGCAGTTTTTATAATAAATCCAATAGCTTTAATAAAACATGTTGAAAGTAAATCAAAATTTAGCTCAAGCTTTGTTTTAACACCTAAATAAATCATTTAAAATTTAGCAAAAACTGTTCAAAGCAAATTTGAGTTATTAAGGTCTATGTGATTTGCATAACAACTTCAGACAGACTGTATTTGAAATTTAGCAAAGTTCAAAAAACACTATTCAATATTAAACAGTGACAAAAGCTGCAGGTACTGCTGAGAATTTTATAATTAAAAAAAAATTGTGCTTCCATGTGTTAACTAAATAAAAAGAAAAAATATAAAAAGAATATCTTTGCCATCACTTTATATGAGAGAGAGAGTACTCAGTTAGTATCATGATTACAAGTTTAGCACTATTATTCTACACCAAAGGCTTCCAAACAAAGACCACATTATATATTTTACATATTTTTGCAGTTCAAAGAAAAAAAGGATAATTTAAATAAAAAAATTAATAAAATTTAAATGAATAAATCAAATTTATTTGAATTTTATTTTATAATCAACATGATTGAGGACAAAAGAGAAATATGACCAAAAAATCATGCGGTGGGCCAGATATAGCCTGAGAGCCACAGTTTATACACTCCTGTTGTACAGTAATATTTTGGTGGATATTTAATATTTCATCTGGTAAAAGATTACAGTATGTAACCTTTTACTGTTGATAAACACACTTGCAATTCTGCGACTAGCTTACTATTTACTAAGCTTAGCTTTTATGATATAATGAATTAGAAAATTGTTTTCAATCCTATAGAACTGCAGAATTGAACACTGATTTTGCTTATCACCCTTTAAGAATATATGCAATGAAATACAAGTTGACTGTACAAAATGTAGAATTTCTTATATAAATGTGTATTACTATATTTATGTTAGTGCCCATATAGGTGTGAGAAAGAGAACTACCAGGACATGATTTAGGTTAATTTGTTTTACTAAATTTAACTAAAATGAATTTTCCATCCTTAAGAATGTAAGATTTTTTTTGCTCATTTCAAATTTATTTTCACTAAGTGTCCTAAGAATTAAATAATTTTTCTTTGTAACCTGAGTAAAAATGTAGTTTATGTTGTTCCCATTTTTACCAAAATTCTTACCTGCTTTCATCTGTTCTCAGAAATATTTTTAAGATTAGCATTCAAAATTTTGTATCTCTTTGTTTTTTAGATACTGTAAGTCAGACTTTACCTTTTCCCTATCTTTAGTGATGTTGGTAAAGTATTTCTTGCTCTTCAATATAAATGATTGGATAATTTCCTATGCTATATATGAGATAATTCTATGTACACCCTGTACAAGGACCTGTAGCCATTTCGGGTAAAGGGTTACAGAGAAAGAGACTGTTTATACAGATATGTGGAAAAGATCAACTACCCTTGAACAGGTTAAGATTGTAGTGATCAGGGAAGCAACCTCTCGGAAGCCGGTTTCATAAAGCAGCTGTTCATGAGAAGCAGCAGCTCAAGTGGAACTTGCATCTCACTTATTAAAATTCTGACTATAATTCTGACCTTCAAAGTTCTAAAAAAATACCAAATCTTATACAATGTATAATGATCATACTGTCCTCTTGCCAACAGAGAATATTCAGAAAAAAATGTCAATGTTTACAGAAACATGCAGGCTTCAGCTTTGCTTTTAAGAGGATATGCATCTTATATACAAAAAGTCCATTATTCAAAGCTTCAAACTAAATATTTTGTAGATTACATAGACAATTACAAATGCATTTATAGTTATTTTCCATTCTGGTTTGAGTATTTCTAATAATCTGAAAAACTATAATCATCTTAAGGGAAAAATAGAGTAAAAATATAATTCATGCAATCTTGCAAATTACTGAGATACTTGCTACCACAATAAAAGTGCATATTTTAGACTAAATCAAGTCTGCTAATTCTGAATCCATATTCAAAAGGTTTTGAGACATGTGCGCACCAGATTATTGAGACATGCACACAACATATTTATATTCAAGTTAAATATTAAATTAATATCCACTTATGTTGACATCATGGTATTCATTCATGTCAGTTGTATAGAACTTTATTGGATCTCATGATGCTAAAAATTGTACCAATTTAACAAACAACATGTATCAAAGTCTAGGATACCAGATGTCTACTAAAATTCACTTTTTGTATTCTCCTTTTAATATTTTCATCAAATCTGGATTTCATAAGCAATAAGCACAATGAGATGGAATCAAAGTATCAAAACTGACTAAACCTAAACATGAAAGTGATTACTTCTGGATCCTAAAACATATAATCAGCTCAATGCATGACCATCAGAGCAAGTTTCAGAAACGTTTCCTAAGATACCAAAAATAATGTGAGGATTTCATATTTATTCAGTTATTTCCTCATCATTAAAGTTTTCTGTGAATATAAATATAATAGTTCCAATCACAACAGACATGTCTTTGCATTTGCTCATAATAATTGTAAATGTGTCCTCAACAAGGACAAGGTTTTGTTTGCTGGCAGAATGAGGTACCATGTAGCCTCTAACAAATTTGGTTCTCATGACTACTGGTGACTCTGTAATAGTGTCTTAAATAAGTGAGTCATCTATCCTACCTCTCTTCACTCAATTTAAGGTATGACCTCCTGCTGATAAAGTAAAATGTTTTGCTTGTAAATTATCTTCCAATTCTACTCTTGACTCATCTAAAGTATCCTTGCCTGAATTTCCACTTAGAACTGAGTCTCTATTGTATCATATGCAATGCACAGACAAATGAAAGATTTATAATCTGAAAGATGAATTCTGATGAGAATAACTGACATGACACAGTGAACCAACTTTACTAGCAGCAGACCTAGCAACAGATTCAATATAATCACTCTACTTCATGACAGTGAAAAATCATTTTCAAACTTATGAACTTTCTTCTCAAGTCAGAATTTTGTTTAAAAGATCTAAAATATTATTAAAATATATTATTATTATATTAAAAAATGATTTTTTATCATTATTATTGTAAATTCTATGTAGAGTAATTGGCTATGGTCAAGCATAATTGACAAAATTCACAAAAAACAACAATAAGAAAAAAAGAACAGGACAAAATAATACAAGATAAACAATTTGCATATATAATGCAAGTCAAAAGCAAAGCATCTATAAAACAATAAGTAAAAATTTTACAAATTAAGAATAGTGTTCAAATGCCAAAGGGACATAGTCACGTGGTTGTAAATTTCTGACTTCAATGCAAGAAATAACAAAAATGTGAGGATAAAAGTAAGAATTGTCCATTATTTTATTGGTTAGGAAGAAATCCCAATATGTATTTGTAAGATTTGTTTATAAATTTAAAGAGGGGAACTTTTTAGCAATCATTCCAATCGGTTGTAACCAACATTCTAAATATGCAAATAACAAATATAAAAATCTGTCATTAAAGTTTGCTTGACACCTGTTCTACAACTCTAGATGTCAAGAAACTCTTAATTTCTTCATTTGTATAATCAAGCTCTTTCAATATTTCCACTGTGTGTTGACCAAGCTGTGGGTTTGGTCTCACATTATTAATTGCTGGTGTTCTGGACAAAACAGGACTGGGTGATGGCTCATATCCAGAGTCTCCAGCCATAAATGTTTGGTTACTTTGATTGTGGGGCAAATTGGCTGCTTCTTTCAGGCTCAGTACAGCATTACAACAGGCATCAACATTCTGAAATTTTTCAGTCCAATATTTTTGGTTTTGACTTTTAAATGTTTCAGTTAATTTGGCACGGAGTTTATCTTGGTCTCCATACTGTGGAAAGTCCTCTTCATCAATACCCAAGTCTGTAAGCAAATAAAATGGAAGAGCATGATATTTTTTGCACATCAGGCTATGTCACAAATGTTAAGTAGATTGTAATAATTGTTTTAAAATTAGTTAATATCTGAATTATTCATAATAGCTATGGTTTTAACTTACTATCATACTCAGAGATGCCAAATGAATGTTCTCACCAAAAGCTGAAATAGAATTGTTCTAATTTCCTTAATTTTATGTACTATTTTGCCTACCGACTCCATTTACATGCATTTTGTCACCTTTTATAATCTCATAGATTAGACCAGGTGGGTAGGTCAAGCTGAATAATATTACTACAAAAGTATAGAATGGAACAAGGGACAAATTTATTAAACTTATTAAAATTTAAGGAAAAATATTGGTCATTTTTAAACCAATATTTTCCCTAAATTTATAATAAGTTTAATAAATTGGTCCCTTGTTCCATTCCATACTTTTGTAGTAACAGTATTGAGCTTGACCTACCCACCAGGTGCAAACAGTGAGTCAATTTTAAGATCAGGAAGATCTATTCCAGTTTTTCAATTTTCCTGCTGCCACCACCTATACTACACAAAAGAATACAAATGTACTTTATAATAATATCTAGGTCTCTTTTTTTAATTCTATAAGAAATAAATTTGACAATTCTTATTAGTAAAATTGGAAATAAGCATCAAATTTTTATATACATTAAAATAGTCTTAATAAAAACCTTAGAGAAATTATTATGACTTGTTTCAGTATTTATTGAAGATGGAGGGGCACGTGAGATGCAATATAACTAACTCAGACTTGAAGTAATGGTAATTTTTTTTAAAGTTTTTTATAAATGTGAGAAGAGATAAATTTGGTTACTCAGATGGCATGGGGGTGTAGCTGAGATGACTGATAGACTACACACACACACCAATTTGTTTTCATAACAAGAGAAGAAATAGATTTAATAACATGTTCAGGTGGAGGGACAGATAACCACCATATACAACAGAAAATAAAGATTTTTCTTTTCACAACAAGAAAAGGAATAGATTTACTCTCATATTGGGGTTGGAGGGAATACATGAGGTGAAAGACAACTAACACAAACAACAGAAAATTTTGTTAAAAAGTGTTCTGAGTGAAGATTGTTAAATAAACTAAAATGTCAAGGAACAAAACTATATAACTGAAACAAAAAAAAATGTTGACAATATTAAAGAAAAGAAAAATTGCCAAAAAGTACCAGACTTTTCAAGAAAGTGGGAATATTCATATTTTGCGACAGAAGCTTGTAGGTCTGCATAATATTGCTGTGTGAAAAGAATATAACGTAAAGAAACATTATGAAACTACACACATGATCAGCATGGCACATTCACTGGAAAGAAAAGAGAAGTAAAGGTTGAACAGCTTAAGACAGCTCTTTCAAAACTACAGTCTTTTGTTTTCCATCTTGGACAATGCTGTAAAGGAAAGTTTTACTCTCAGTGAAATGATCAGAAAATCATCATGGCCCTTCACTAAAGGAAATTTTATTTAAGACTGCCTATGGTGATAGTGCCAGATGTTCTTAGTAATATTCATCGATTGATATTTAATATAAATTCCCATCCTAAAATTTAATCATTTATCTTTCATTCTTTCTACTATTTCTTAAATTGGTTCAATGGTTGAAATGTTCATTTCATGTGTTGCATTCAATGATAGAGAGCATCCCTACACTAACAGATCAGAAAAATTGCAGTTGCTGCATTGAGAAGTGTAAAAAGGTTTATCCTTCATTTGTGGGCTAGCTACCATGTAAAACTGCCTTCCGGTATTCCAGAGATGGAAAGTTAGAAGCTTCCAGGATTATCAGGAATTCAAAAGCTAGGATTATGTATCTTCTGTGAATGAAACACAAAGCATTTTCAGGTTGATAAACCCAATAAACCACGTTGATTGACCAAAACACTTCTACATATGAAATGAAATATCTCAACCTGGACCACACAAGATCCATCTACTATGAACTATTTCTAAAAGAAAAACAAAGAATGAAATAATAATCAACAAAATTGTTGATAACATTATATGACAGATAAGTAGCCATTGAACACTTCTCTTATAACAATTCTTATAGTTTCTTTCCTTTTTCCTATTCTTTGTTTATCATTTCCTTCTTCTCTCACTCCATATTTTTGAATATTAAAATTATTATAACTTTACATCTTGTATTTGTTTCTATACATTGTCTGTTTCGGTATTGGTCCCTAAACGAGTAGAAAATCCCATCGTTTTTTCGTTTAAGCGAACCACATTCACTGCCATATGTTTGAATTTTGTTGAAATAAGATTGGCCAAAAATTCTTTTATTTATTTTATTTCCTTTCTTTTTCATTTTTCTTTTTATAACAGAAGTTATGCAGGGAGCCTTTCTTATTTTGGTAGATTTCTAGTCACAATGGTTAGATCTTGGTCTAGCAAACTTCTGCCATTTTGCAGCCATGTTCAGTCTTTTCTTCTTCCTCCACTTTTTATTTGAGGGTTGACTTTTCATTAGTTGGAAGAGAAGTATAGAGAAAGAAGCATAGAAAGAGAGAGTAAAAGAGAGATGATTTTTAAAGGAAAGCATGTCTTATTTTAATTCTTTTTTTTATATATATATTTTATTTTTCACATTTATTTTTTTGTTTGGAGTTTAGTGAAATTCTCTATCCAAATCAAAGGAAAACATTTGAAAGCATCAGCTTGTCATCTAATACTGCTGCTGATTTAGAAAGTAATTCATACTAGCTATTGACTATCACTGTGCAATTTTTGAAAAGATTTTCATCAAACTTGATGAAAGTACAGACATTACAGGTACTGCTTATAGTGCTATCTTTATCAGAGGAGTTGCCAAAAGGTTTAATATCACTGAAAAATTATTATTAATTAGAATTATTATTTGTTTCAAGGGAACCGTGACAGAACAGTATATATTTAGTGAACTGGGAAAGTCCTTGAGTATGCAGGATAGGATTAGTCAAAAGTTGTGTCAGTGGCAACAAACAGTGCACCTGTAATGTGCTCTGAAAAATTGGCTACCTTAAAGAAAAAGTTGAATAGTCTTGTTGTTATCCATTAAATTCTGCACCAAGTGACATTGTATGGGAAACATTGCAGAGGAAAAGCATAATGGATGTGGGTGTGAAAACTATCAATTTTAAACAGACAAGATTCCTCAACTGTTGACCTAGTCTGATATAACTTCACCAGGCAAACAGATTTATGGGTATTTACCAGAGCACCCAGGTTGCAACCAGATATGACACAGGTTTAAAGTGGGTTGAATGGCAATACTGTGCAAAAATTCCCAAGCCCCCTCAGCACTCCCCCTTTCAAGAACTCCTCAGGTACTGGACAATGAACCTAGCACCCTCTCTAACGATAGGTAATGCCTGGAGGTCGGGGTGGTGTGTAGGCTTCCCCTGAGGCTTGGGTTAAAATCAAAAGAAAATAAAGCAAATGAATTTATGGGTATTTACCAGGGCACCCACATCTCAACAAGATGTGACATATGGTCGAGATTTAAAGTGGGTTTATAGAAAAATTGCCCAAGCCCCCTTCACATCTCCCCTTTTGGTAATGCCTCAGGTGACAAGCAATAAGTCCATCCACTTCCTAAAGGAGAAGTACTGCCTGGGGGGAATGCCCCCTGGGCCTTGCGTTAAAATCAAAAAATAAATCCCAGCCAAAGGCAAATGCATTTATGTAGATTTATGGCAATTTAAATTACAATTTTTTTTCATCATTTTTATAAAAATATATAAAAAATTAATTGCATGAAATAAAAAGTAGGGGATGGACCTACAAATGAAACTGAAACATAATAAAACATTCTTGCCATGGCCAGCTGTGTCAGAAACACCATCTGTTTCACCCCTGAACACAGAGGCAACACATTATCACACACATATGCAAGATCAATGGACAAGAGTTGCTTGGGATTGATACAAGCAAATCAACTCACCAACATCATCCCAAAACTGGTGCACCTGAGGACAGTGGTAGAAAGCGCACACAAAGCCATTACTTCTAGACCAAAGTCACACCAATGACAATCAGGCATATCTGCTCAGCCAACTCTGAAGGCCACTTCAGCAATAGTGTATTCCAAAATCAATCACCAGGTAAGCAGAGGTAATTTGCTGCTTGCACCCAGGACCAGAAAGAAACAACTTCATTGCTGACAAGATGATCTGCCCACAGAGTGAGTCTGACACAACCACCTCCATTAGTATCCAATACAAGATCCTCCTAGGCTGTGAAAGGTCACTGGAACAGGTCAACTTATTACAGCACAAGTTTACTGAAAGCTATCAGTTCAATACTTGTGCTTGGTAGTAAATATGGACTATTTAACAACTTAACATCAACCACAGGCAGTTCAATTCTTTTCTTTCCACCAGATAATGAATATGGAGAGCTTCTCTACCATTCTGAATTAAGGTGGCTCAGTTAAGGGATGGTTTTAAGCATTTTTTTTTTGCTTTGAGAGATGAGATTGGATTGTTCTTGGCAATGAAAAGAAAAGATGTTAAGTGATCTAATATTTGGCTAGAAGCTTGCATTCCTCATCAATCTGACTGGCCAGCTTAACATTCTAAACTTCAAGCTCCAAAGGAGGTAATAACAATGATGTACAAAAGTGTGCAGGCTTTGATATGTTGGTTGTTGGAAAAGCAGCTGATAAGCAGAAATTTAGCCCACTTCATGACCTTGCAGACAATGAAGGAGAAATATGCTTGAAGGAATATACAGATATAATTTTAAATGTTGACGATACTGTTTCTGAGGAATTTCAGATGGAATTGGTAGAGCTTTAACATACTGAAGTGAGATTTTTACCAGATCTTTCCAAATGAAAGATTTCCCAAATTGATTTCCTCATCTACGCACATTACATCCATGTTTTGAAACACATATGTTTGTAAATAGTTTTTTTCATCAATGAAAATATATAAATCTGCATTGCGCTCAAGACTAACTGATGAGCATAACATATATATTGAGGCTGGTTAACTTACAGGATTTGAAGCCAAACATCAAATCCCTGGTTGCTGCAAAAGGATGCCAAAATTCATCTTCAATATGAATTGTTTGGAGCAAAATTTACTTTCTACATTGTTACAGCACCAGGATGTTGTGGGTTTCATTCCATTTCCTCATTAGATGAATGAGTGTGTTGTATATCATTACTGGTGATCATATAATTCTGAAACCCACAATACAATCACTCACCCAACTAGCAAATGGTGCAAAACAATCAATCTACAACACCTCAGTGTCACAACAAGGTTTTAGATAGTAAATTTTGCTATGTTTGGTAATTAGAGTTCTATTTAACTTTACTTAAGTTTGAATCAAGTAAAAAAAAAAAATTTGTTCACATTCTGTACTTGCTATCTTGCACATACTTTTTTATTTAATAAATAGCAGCCAATCAGTTGTATAGATTACTACAATAGCTGTTCAATAATACATGCCTTACCAACCAAGTGCCAACAGACCGTTAGCTGAGTCTATACTAGTTCCTCTCCAGAGAAGAGAAGAAAACACAACCTCCCCACTACCACATATTCTTTATCAGCAACCTAATAAGAGATGAACTGATTTACTTCTGATAAAATGGTCATTATGTCTCATATATTTTGGATAGACTTAGATATCGTTTTTGATCTTTAATTCAATCATTTTGAAACATTGTTGACTGAAAAACGTTGAACACACACACACATTTAAATTTTGAGTGGTCTGATGAATCATGGTTCCAGATGTTTCAGGTAGGGATTAAGTGGGGCACAAACCCCATGAATCCATGGAACCCAGTTGTGAAAAGGGTATATACAGGTTGGTGTTTCTATAGCAGAGTTCACTGCTCATCTAAACATATCATTGACCAGTGACCACTATGTTGCACCATGTCATTGGGCTCAAGAGGCTCAAATTTAAGAAGCATTTTGTAGGCTTTCAATGAATGGTATGACCACCACATTCTCTCAGCATGAGCCCAATCAAACATTTATGGTACATGATGGAGAGATCTATTCACACCAAAGATCCTGCACCTACAAATATTATGAAACTGAAAACCGCTATCCACAGCTCAACATCTCTCTAGGTCTTTTTATGACTTGTAGAATCAATAACATTTGAAATTGTTGCACTCTGTCTGATTAGAGGAGGTCTTACTCAATACAAGGAACCTATCTCATGACCCTATTACATAAATATATGTCCTGAAAGGTTTACCAATATCAGTTGGTCAATACTAATTTTATTCATAAAACAATAGTTGCAAAATAAAATCTGACATAGCATATGAAGAAAAGTAGTGAAAGCTATTTTAATTTTGCTACATGTTATTGTTTCATGTGATATCCAATGCAACTAAGATTAATTTGGCTTAATTTTTATATTCATTGCAAATATTTTCAATTAACTTTACAAGGAATATCCATTAAAAAAAAAACAAAGAAAATCACTGTGTCCATGGTATAAAGTTGTTCTCTCTGGTAAATTGATTTATTTTTTCTTACATGATTCATTGATAGTTCAGGCATCTATCCTATTTAGATAACTATGTCACTCAGACTAGCATAGTTTATTAAAAAGAAAAATACTTTATAACTAAAAACAGTAGGAAACCAGCTGTTTTATAAAAAATATTTGATGCCATCAATTATGCCTTAATTGAATTTGGATGTTGCTTAAATCTGTAAGTATTATAGTTCACTTTTTTACCACATTTCTTTTACCACTGCAATCTCTATTACAAGGGAATGAATTCAGTATGTAAATGCTTAAGTTAACTCCCTTATGGAATATTTCAGTTATTATATTTTCTAAGCAAAATTCAAGGATAATCGGATTAAGAACGAAAGCACATAAATTCCACTGCCTGAGTCATAAATTCTTCATTTCAAAAAGTCATAAAGATAAGCTAAAATATACACAGTATGTTTATTATATAAGTATATCCTGAAAATTTTAACAACTATCAGTTAATACCAACGTCCTTGACTTGTATAATAAAATCTGACATAGAATAGTTCTATAAACTAAAATAAATACAGGCATTAATTTATATATAATGTGCATTTTAGCAGAAGTTTTTCATAAATGTTTTTAGCTAATAGGGATATATCATCTTCATGCCTTTTATATTTCATGTTATCTGTCTGTGTGTCTGTTGTGGGCGTTGTTACCTCGCCCAGGCCGCATTTCTCACCCGATTTTGCAAATGGCTGCCGTAAGGACATGGCGGAGCCCGATTTTTGAGTTCGGACTCAGGTTCCGAAAAAAATCTGCTTACAGAAGAAATGATTGCATTTCAACCAAATTTGACACCCTCTTAGAGTCTACCATTAGAAGTGTTGTCCAGAAGTTTCATGACCACGGACCCCTAAACAGCGCGGAAAATCGATAAAACCCAAAAGCCTATATGCCCAGATTGCGCATGAACCGCATGTTGGTCCGACCGGATTTATGAGGAGGCCATTGGGAGTCACCATGTGAAGTTTCAAATCTGAGCGCCCCCCCCCCCCCCAAACAGAGTGCAAATCGACAATCGGTCAACCCTTAAAAATGTTTTTCCGGTTGGGTATTTCCTAAATGCAAATTAATTTAAGGTCATGCTATGCGTGGGAAGAAACAGGTCAGTGCATGCAGTGGAGTGGAAGAAAACATTTGACCATAAATTCTGGAATGGGTGCAGGTGGGTACAGGGCCATTGAAATTCGGCTTTTTTATCCCTGCTACCAGGTTTGACTTTGAGCCACAAATGACATATTCGACTTTGTCAACACTTTTGCTTTGATCGACTTTACTGAAAAAAAAACAGTATACGTGCTGAGTGAAAATGGTTCCGCCCTCAGCAGTCCATTTTCCAATTCTTTAAACCTTTTCCCCTAGCCCAGGCCGCATCCCAGACCTGACGAGGAGTTTTTGTGCTAAAACAGCAGGGCTTCCTCCCAATCCATTTCAAAGCTAATACCGGCAAATAGCGGCTTTTCGTAGTCGCACAAACCAAACGAGCAAACGCTTCATTGCAGCTCCTTTCATTCTCATCGCCGGCATCATGTGCGTTAGAGCCAAGCTGCATATGCAGCAGGCAGCTTGACCCCATTTACGGCCAAGCCTTGCACTTGCCAAATCATGCGCGCGTGCATGAATGCGCGCTAGCATCTTCCATTTTGCGTGAGCTCATTCATTGGTCTAAGTCATCAATCATGGCCATTGTCCAGGCTACACCAATCAATGACAAGTCACACTCCATTTAAATACCTTCAGCGCGGCTGCATCCGCACTTACGTCTTGATTTGATCACCATTAACGCATCTGTCCTTGGATTAATTGACAGCTTCCTGCTACCGCAAGTTACCTATTTGCTTATACGTTTGCATTACCCATTTTATCTCCACGTGCTGCTTCTACTGCGCAGCCCAGTCCATCTTAGCGTTCCATACCTATTTCTACCTTTTCATAGTTCAGTTTTGCTATTAGACAGCTAATTGTTGTCGCAAGTTACTTCTCTTCTGCCTTTACTACATGGCCCAGTACACCTCCTACTTTTTAACCTTCAACGCTTTGGTTGCGTAACCTCTTCCTACAGCAACGTTTTCGTGCTGCCAGAAAGCACGCCCCATAGCTAGGAGAAGCTTTTTCCATACCGCTCCACTGCATTTTTATTTTTCGTATACAACGAGGTTGCAGCTTCGGCATCAACTTCTATTCGCATTCTTACACAGCATTTCTACAACCCTTCAAATGGCTCCTACACGACGAACATCCGCACGTCAGCAAATGAAGACCCCCAACACCGTTAACGTTACACATGCAGAACAGGCGACTGCGGAGGAGCACATAATAACTCCGGTTACAGATGATCATATAGCGTCTACTTCAACCTCTGCTTTGAACTCTTCTGCGTATCGTGGCGATGACCAACCCGGCAGCTCTGCAAAGACACCCAGGCGAGGCAACCTTAGCAGGCATTCTAAAAAAGCCCCACCGGCTAAGGGGAAATGGGAGCAGGATTCCATTGAGTGCGCCTCCTTGGGGGAGAAGCGGCTCGCATCTACCTTAACCTCTGCTTTGCACTCTTCTAAGTGCCGTAGCGATGACTGACCCGGCAATGACTGGCGAGGCAACCTTAGCAGGCGTTCTAAAAGAGCCTCTGCGGCAAAGAGAAAGTGGGAGGAGGAAACCGAGGTAGAGGCCTCTTTGAGGCTTTCCAGTCGATCTTAATGGAGGCAGTATGTTTTGTCACATGAAACGCTTGGTGAGCATAACTACCATTTGTACTGCAAATCAGTTTACACATATTCGTTGAAAATTAAGAGGAAACTACCTAAACGTACGATTTTTGAATCAAGCACAGGCAACGCCGGGCCATGCTGCTAGTATATATATATATATATATATATATATATATATATATATATATAATGGACTCTCCTGTTGATTTCCATGTATAAGGATCTGACAGCTTAATTGATTCAGTTATGAAATTTTGTGGGACTTAAGACCCACTAGTGATTTACAAAGGAGGCCACATATGGAGCAAGCTTGAGGATTGTGAGATGAGATCACTGTTAGATTGGCTGACCTTTTAGATCTTGCTCTCGCTTCTTGAAGATGATTCAGACAAGCAGATTGAAAACTGCTGAGTCCACTAAAGCATGTTGATCTCCACTCCACCCGCTCCAAGGCTAAGTGCTCAAGGGTGTTATGTGGTATATTGACAGCTGACAAGTTGCTTTTCAGCTTGTCTTTGTATCTTAGCCATGGGCGTCCTACATTCCTGGCCCTGATCTATCTGGCTGTACATTAGGATCTTGGGTAACCTGTCATCAGACATTCTCAAGACATGACCAGTCCACCGTAACTGAGATTGTATGAGAAAAGTCTCGATTCCTCCAATATTACACGTGTTAAACAGATCTACGTTAGATGTCCTATCTTGAAAGTTAATTCCACAGATTGCACGCAGACAGCTTTTATGAAAAACATCCAGCTGGCGTATATGGTACCTGTATGGAGTCCACAACTCTGAGCTGTACAAAAGGATGGCAAGTACAACAGCTCTGTAAACCCAAATTTTCCAGCCGAATACCATGTTTGCCGAAAGCACTGGTATCCTTAGTAATCCGATGCATGATTTCATCATCTAATGTTCTACTATAGTTGACTTTGCTACCAAGATAGGTGAAAGACTTTACATAGTTCAGGGCTTTGTCTTCTACTTTGAATGGTCTCTCTGGAAATTTGTAGACTGGTGGTTTTTGTTTCTCGCCACAGAATTGCCTCAGAGTAGGACAAGGTTGGTGCATTACTTCAGTTTTCTTTATGCTAAGTGTAAGACCAAAGGCTTTACACGCAGCAAAGAAATGATTTATTAGATGTTGGGCCTCCTCAAAGGATATATACATACATATATACACACACACATATATATATATATACATACATATATCCACATATATATATACATATAGACACATATGTATATACATACATATATAAACACATATTTATAAACATACATATATAGACACATATGTATATACATACATATATAAACACATATTTATAAACATACATATATAGACACATATGTATATACATACATATATAGACACATATGTATATACATACATATATACAGACATATGTATATACATACATATATACAGACATATGTATATACATACATATATACACACATATGTATATACATACATATATACACATATATGTATATACATACATGTATACACATATATATACATACATGTATACACACATATACATATATATACACACATATATAAATATATATACATATATACATACAGACACATATATATATACACGCATACAGATATATATACATGCATACATATATATATATAGATGCATACACATATATATATACATGAATATATATATATATACAGATATATATGCACACATATATATATATACATACACACATATATATACAAACATATATATATATATATATACACACATATATATATATATACATGCACACATATATATACACATACATCTATATATATATACATACACACATATATATACACATACATCTATATATATATATACATACACACATATATATACACATACATCTATATATATATACATACACACATATATATACACATACATCTATATATATATACATACACACATATATATACACATACATCTATATATATATACATACACAAATATATATACACATACATCATTATATATATACATACACACATATATATACACATACATCTATATATATATACATACACACATATATATACACATACATATATACATATATCTATATATTTACATACATATATATATACATGTATATGTATATATATACATATATACATGCATACAAATATATATACATACATATATATATATATATATATATATATATATACATATATACATACACATATATATACATACATATATATATACATACATACATACATATATATATATATACATACATATATACATATACATATATATACATATACATATATATACATACATATATATATACATATATATATATACATACATATATACATACATATATATATATACATGCATACATATATACAAATAAATATATATACATACATATATACAAATAAAAATATATACATACATATATACACATATATATATACACATATATATATATATGTATATATATATATACATACATATAGATATATATATATAAATATACATACAGATATACACATATATATAAATATACATACAGATATACACATATATATAAATATACATACAGATATACACATATATATAAATATACATACAGATATACACATATATATATATAAATATACATACAGACATACACATATATAAATATACATACAGATATACAGATATATATAAATATACATATATACACATATAAATAAATATACATATATACACATATATATAAATATACATATATACACATATATATAAATATACATATATACACATATATATAAATATACATACATACACATATAAATATACATATATAGACATATATATAAATATACATATATAGACATATAAATATACATATATACACATAAATATACAGATATAC
>OZ038475.1:91007114-91012114 GCA_964036315.1 Acanthosepion esculentum
TATATACACATACATGTATATATATATACATACATATATACACATACATGTATATATATATACATACATATATACACATACATGTATATATATATACATACATATATACACATACATGTATATATATACATACATATATGCACATACATGTATATATATATATACATATATATATATATATATATACACATACATGTATATATATATATATACTTATATACACATACATGTATATATGTATATATACATATATACACATACATGTATATATATATATACATATATACACATACATGTATATATATATATACATATATACACATACATGTATATATATATATATATACATATATACACATACATGTATATATATATATATACATATATACACATACATGTATATATATATATATACATATATACACATACATGTATATATATATATATATACATATATACACATACATGTATATATATATATATACATATATACACATACATGTATATATATATATATATACATATATACACATACATGTATATATATATACATATATACACATACATATATATATATATACATATATACACATACATATATATATATACATATATACACATACATATATATATATACATATATACACATACATGTATATATATACATATATACACATACATGTATATATATACACATACATGTATATATATACACATACATGTATATATATACACATACGTGTATATATATACACATATACATATACACATATAACACATACATGTATATATATACACATACGTCTATATATATACATATATACAAACACATGTATACACATACATGTATATATATACATATATAGACATACATGTATATATATACATATATACACATACATGTATATATATACATATATACACATACATGTATATATATACATATATACACATACATGTATATATATACATATATACACATACATGTATATATATACATATATACACATACATGTATATATATACATATATACACATACATGTATATATATACATATATACACATACATGTATATATATACATATATACACATACATGTATATATATACATATATACACATACATGTATATATATACATATATACACATACATGTATATATATACATATATACACATACATGTATATATATACATATATATACATGTACACACATGCATGTATATATATACATATATACACATACATGTATATATATACACATACATGTATATATACATATATACATATATACACATACATGTATATATATACACATACATGTATATATACATATATACATATATACACATACATGTATATATACATATATACATATATACACATACATGTATATATATACACATACATGTATATATACATATATACATATATACACATACATGTATATATACATATATACATATATACACATACATGTATATATACACATATATACAAATACATGTATATATATACACATACATATATATATATACAGATACATGTATATATATACATATATACACATACATGTATATATATACACATACATGTATATATATACATATATACACATACATGTATATATATATACACATATACACATACATGTATATATATACATATATACACATACATGTATATATATACATATGCATGTATATATATACATATATACATATACATGTATATATATATACACATATACACATACATGTATATATAAACACATATACACATACATGTATATATATATACACATATACACATACATGTATATATATATACACACATATACACATACATGTATATATATATACACACATATACACATACATGTATATATATATACACATATACACATACATGTATATATATATACACATATACACATACATGTATATATATGTACACACATATACACATACATGTATATATATATACACATATACACATACATGTATATATATATACACATACATGTATATATATATACACATACATGTATATATATACATATATACACATGCATGTATATATATATACATATGTACACATACATGTATATATATATATATACATATGTACACATACATGTATATATATACATATGTACACATACATGTATATATATATATATATACATATATACACATACATGTATATATATATATATACATATATACACATACATGTATATATATATATATATATACATATATACACATACATGTGTATATATATATATATACATATATACACATACATGTATATATATATATATATACATATATACACATACATGTATATATATATATACATATATACACATACATGTATATATATATATACATATATACACATACATGTATATATATATATATACATATATACACATACATGTATATATATATATACATATATACACATACATGTATATATATATATACATATATACACATACATGTATATATATATATACATATATAGACATACATGTATATATATATATACATATATACACATACATGTATATATATATATATACATATATACACATACATGTATATATATATATACATATATACACATACATGTATATATATATATACATATATACACATACATGTATATATATATATATACATATATACACATACATGTATATATATATATATACATATATACACATACATGTATATATATATATATACATATATACACATACATGTATATATATATATATACATATATACACATACATGTATATATATATATATACATAGATACACATACATGTATATATATATATATACATAGATACACATACATGTATATATATATACATATATACACATACATGTATATATATATATACATATATACACATACATGTATATATATATATATATATACATATATACACATACATACACATACATGTATATATATATATATATACATATATACACATACATGTATATATATATATATATATATACATATATACACATACATACACATACATGTATATATATATATATATACATATATACACATACATGTATATATATATATATACATATATACACATACATGTATATATATATATATACATATATACACATACATGTATATATATATATACATATATACACATACATGTATATATATATATATACATATATACACATATATGTATATATACATATACATATATACACATATATGTATATATACATATACATATATACACATACATGTATATATATATACATATATACACATACATGTATATATATATATACATATATACACATACATGTATATATATATATATATACATATATACAAATACATGTATATATATATATATACATATATACACATACATGTATATATATATATATACATATATACACATACATGTATATATATATATATACATATATACACATACATGTATATATATATATATACATATATACACATACATGTATATATATATATATACATATATACACATACATGTATATATATGTATATACATATATACACATACATGTATATATATATATATACATATATACACATACATGTATATATATATATATATACATATATACACATACATGTATATATATACATATATACACATACATGTATATATATACATATATACACATACATGTATATATATACATATATACACATACATGTATATATATACATATACACACATACATGTATATATATACATATACACACATACATGTATATATATACATATACACACATACATGTATATATATACATATACACACATACATGTATATATATACATATATACACATACATGTATATATATACATATATACACATACATGTATATATATACATATATACACATACATGTATATATATACACATGCATGTATATATACATATATACATATATACACATACATGTATATATACATATATACATATATACACATACATGTATATATATACACATACATGTATATATACATATATACATATATACACATACATGTATATATACACATATATACACATACATGTATATATATACACATACATATATATATATACAGATATACACATACATGTATATATATACACATACATATATATATATACAGATATACACATACATGTATATATATACATATATACACATACATGTATATATATACATATATACACATACATGTATATATATACACATACATGTATATATATACATATATACACATACATGTATATATATACACATACATGTATATATATACATATATACACATACATGTATATATATATACACATATACACATACATGTATATATATACATATATACACATACATGTATATATATACATATACATGTATATATATACATATACATGTATATATATATACACATATACACATACATGTATATATATACATATATACACATACATGTATATATATATACACATATACACATACATGTATATATATACATATATACACATACATGTATATATATACATATATACACATACATCTATATATATACACATACATGTATATATATACATATATACACATACATGTATATGTATATACACATACATGGTATATATATACATATATACACATGCATGTATATATATATACACATACATGTATATATATACATATATACACATACATGTATATATATATACACATACATGTATATATATACATATATACACATACATGTATATATATATACATATATACAAATAAAGTATATATATATACATATATGCACATACATGTATATATATATACATATATGGACATACATGTATATATATATACATATGTACACATACATGTATATATATATACATATGTACACATACATGTATATATATATACATATGTACACATACATGTATAT
>OZ038475.1:91024614-91104614 GCA_964036315.1 Acanthosepion esculentum
TTTATCCAGAAGTATAAAATTATTGATAATGAATTTTTCTACAAAAGGAAATAAAAATCTTACTTTTAAGAAGGTTAGTATAGAAATGAGGTTCAAGGGCACCAACAGCCATATACTTATGGTCAGCAGTCTCATATGTGTGATAGCAAGCCAGGCCACCATCAAGCATATTCTGTCCCCGTGATTTACCCCATACAAAAGGAAGGTTCTGAGATTTCCACAACCAACTGCCTTTGGTTAGAATTTACAAAAAAGAAAAACAAAAATAATTAGGAAATGTTTTTATATCAAATAATAACAAAAACATACTTTGAAACAACATTCAATAACATAATTTGTACTTTGTAATACTTTTCTATGTAACAAAACATCAAAACAAATGGAGGAATGATCAAGTAAAAATAACATGTGATATTTTCTTTTGCCTTCTCTCTCTTCCTATACACCTTTCCCAATCTAGCTCTTCTCTGCCACTTTTTCATCACTCTTTTACTCTTTCAAACTGTAAAATTATTCTCAACATTTTTATTTTTCATTAATCAGCTATTAATTTTCAATTTTTCTCACATTTCCAACTTGATATATCAAAATCACTAATTTCAAATGTCAAATTTTTATCTCTACTTACTCAAAATGACATCAATTAAACCATTTACTACCCAATATTATTGAAGTTTACTTAAAATTTACAACAATATAACATTAGAAGTAGTCATTTTTTATGTGTTATGACCTTTTACAATATATTCCTAGCTCTCCCTTACGTCTTTTGTTACAACTCATACTCCATTACCACCCCTCTTTATCTTTGTTGTAAGTCCTGAGTATGATGATAAGCTACATCCAAATGAGTATGAAATGATCTGAAAGCAAGCTCATTCAATATGACCTTCATTACTCAACTGGTTAGGAATGAATGAATTAAGTCAAATATGCATCCAATGACATCATAGCCTAGAGCTACATTATTTTAGTAATTATGTAGCATTGTTTTATTTTTCATTAATTTAAGAAACATTTGTCCAATTCTAGCTGCATTAATATTTTGGAATGAAGGGAGGACAGAGTATGTGAGAGAAGGGAAAGAGAAGAGGGCTGTAAATGTAAGTTGATAAGAATATAGGTTTCTGGTTACCCTCCTCCAGCCACTAGTCAGGAATAAGGAAATTTATTCCAACCGTAAAAAGTGTATGTGCACCATTACCTACCACCCTCTTTCCAAGTCACCAAGACAGCTTGATTCTTTTGACCAAAACAGTTTGCTCCAACACAAGTCCACATGTAAGTGGTATACTTTTTACTTTTGAATATGCCTGCTGTTTTCCTTAATTTAATTTAATTTTTCCTTTTCCCTCTCTCGAGGAATATTTTATCATAATTTATTACTATTGCTATTAATGTTATTTGTTACATTAGCATTGTTTTATTTTTTATTAATTTAAGAAAGTAATTAATAATAACAAAACAAAAGTCATTGAAACAAAGCAAGTTCAGTCGACCAATGATGACAATTCCAGAACAACGTAAATATAAACAATTTTTTCTATCCTCTGCCAACCGCTATGATGGAGAAAGCATTACCTCGAACCATTGCCAGTGAGACACGCTGCAAGAGCCACTCCGTTTCGCGAGGCTCGTTCCTTAATCGAGATGTAATCGCGCCAATCCTCCAAAGGAACACCATCGAACGAGGGCCAATAACCCCTGAAGTCTCCACTGCCACAGGAGTAAAAAAAATCTATCAGCAAGAATATTTAGCTATTTTTTTTTATCTCTGCGTCTTGGGCGACGAACCCCGGCTCAACCGCGGACCTGATCAAATTACGGGCCGAAAATGTATCTGCACAGATCGCATCCCAAATCAACGACTTACCCATTTTAAAAGGGAAGATGGTAATGCCATCCGGACGCTTTCCATCACCACAGTCGAGGCCTACGGGTTTGATCTGGGAAGGGAACCCAGCTGCATCCAAACCTCTTTTGATGATGTCGTTAAATAAATCTGTGTTAATGAATTGGATTTGCAATCTGACTGCCCATCTCGACAATGGAATAATCAGTTAAAGAATCACAAGACTAAATTAATTTTCCACTTGATTTTAAATTAATGGGTGGTATCACAACTTATACTAAGTAAAAACTTAATAGAATAATAGAAGCTGCACTGACACTGTAACAACAATCCCAAAACTCCAAGTAATGGTTTGATGTACAATTGAATTTAAATAAAAATTAGCCAACTGGTCATCTCCTGGTGTATGGGACATTATGCATTTTGAAAATAAGTTATCTAAGAAGATACTTAACTTGGAATGCTGAATTCCAGGATTTGTTCACAGGCATCTCATACTCATATGACAAGAGTACTTTTAATTCCACAACTGAATTTATCCCAGTCATGGATACTTTGTCTTACTAAGCTAAAATTTAACAGACAATTTTTGTGTTGTGTTTTACATTTTTTTTTTCGTTATTGTTTTTTCTTTTTTTAATAGTTGTAGATAGGTCTACCTATCAACCAGTCCATACTTTTTCCTCTTCTATTGAAATAGAGTAGAGGGTTATCCCTTATTCCCATTTTAAGGTGGGGTTTCTGGTTTCCTTCTTCCGAGGCCTTAATATGAGTGGCTGTCATGAATTTTTGGTGATGAGAGGATGGTGACAACAACTCTTCATACTGAGAGTATGCTAGCAGTTTTCTGATTGTTGCTTCCCAACTGGTAGTTTGGAGCCCAAACTCTTGGGTAGCATCTAGAAAGGTTGCTCTGATCAACTGTTGTATAATATCTGCATTCTTTAGTGCCATGTTGTACATGTAAAAGTGTCCCTTTCAATGCACAATCCTGAAGCCATATTATCCTGCAGTCTGTGCCAATTCCCAGCTAGCACATTCTTGCCATATTTCTGACCTAATTCTGCTACAAGCTCTATTCTTAATGATTAGTTATATGGTTCATCAAACTGATTGTCTGATGGGGGTGCATTCATTTGGATCTAGTTTCTTTAGTAACATTATTGATCCCCAAATCATGTAAAGCCGTCAACATCTTTACAACAATCTCATTTAGTCCTGCTGCTTTATTGTTCTTCATTTTAGACAATGCTGATTTAACCTCTGATTTTAATATTATGGGTCTTTTTATCATCAAAGAATTCAATCTTTTAAATCTGCATTAAATCTTACTCAGTAAAAATACAAATAAAATAAATAAGCTATTTCTTACCAACATATGCAGATCCAGCAGTTATGTTTCCATCAATAACTTGGCCCAGACCAGATGAGGTTCGTTCATACAAGGCCATCATAATGCCAAGAGCACACATTAAGCCTCCGCCCGCAAAATCTGCCAAAAGATTAATTGGTGGAAATGGAGGACTACCTGTATGTCCCAGAGTGGAGAGAATACCTGCAGAACAAAATAAAAATTTAATTGCTCTTGAGACAAAATGAAACCAGTGAGCAATGACCTTTGCAGAAACAATGACAAACTATTTGTAAGTTTAAATATACAATGTCTTACATTATCAGCTCATGTTTAAAATGGATTGTAAGGCTGATTTGATGGATAAAGTGAAAAGTTTAATAACTTTTGAGTTTGTGAAAGGTAAAATAATGCTGACAACTGTAAAAATGTATTGAATATACTGAATGATTCTGATGCAAGTCTGATAATGGCAAGTTGAGAAATTTATCTCTGCAATTTTTTTCATGGATAAAAAGAGAAGTTATAAAAAGTTCATCTTTGTCAACCTATGAAATTTTTAGGTCTTGTTGTTGGTCTCCTTTAAAAGACATCCATAAAGAAAATTGAATGAAATGAGTAACAAAAACAGAATGAAGACTGATTTGTAAAATCTTTTCACTGACAAATGCTCTGCTATCCTCAGTGAACCAGATAGATGGAACAAGCAAAACTTGACCATTGAAAAGGAGATTATATATATATATATATAATTCAGTTTTATGGTTGTAATGAAAAACAAACACGGTAGGAGCTTTACTTGAAGATTTATTCAATTATAACTCAACTCGGACAACAAACAGAGTGGAGCTTATTCCTTTCATCACTGGTCCAGGGGGAGGCAACTACGATTGTTTTCCACCACATTCTCCCCGGCTCAGTTTTGTTCAGTCATGGGTAATGTATTCATTCAAACAACTGGATTTTGGGGAAATTCGTTTAGAACACCGTGCTGTCCTTGATCCAGGGTCTTCAGCCACTACAGGGTGTGTTTCCCACAATAGCCTAGTTCTAATTCTTTTCTGCTTCCTACTCAAAGAGTCTGAAAGCGAATCACTAGTGTCAATGCTTGGATGTTCTCACTTTTGTGGAGCTGATCTGGTGTTGGTATCAGAGTCTCCCCAATCTTCTAGGCTTTGGTCATCAGAAGAATCATTAGGTAGCATATCGTCAGTCTATCTGTGAGGAAGTTTATAGGCTCAAGGTAGCCTTCCTGTGGATTCAATACCCCTCCAGTAGGTGTCAAATCTCTAAACAAGATATTTGATTGCCTCCTATCAGAGTGCTGGATGAGAGTATAGTATGGGTTCGCTTTCAGCAGTTCCACCTCACTCACTGGTGAGTCGTATTTGTTTTGACAGGCATGTCTTTTTAGCAAAACAGTACCTGGCTGTGAGAGCCATGATGGGAGAGAGGTCCCAGCAGAACTTCATCATGAGAATTTTTAAAAAATTTTTCATGCAGTGTAGCATTTGTGTTAGCGCCTAGATCACCTACAAAGCCTCAGGCAGCAGCTCTTCTCAGTGTGTAATTTGATGCTTGTGGGTCATAGCCATTAGTTATACAGTCCTCCATATAATCCTATTGTAGCATTCACATAGGCCATTACCCTGGGGATTATACAGCATGATTTGACTCACAGCCATGTTCCTCTCAATTAGGAATTTTTTAAGTTGTCCCAACATAAAAGTGATTCAGTGTGGATGTATGCTGGTACATGGAAAATTGAGAATAAGGAGCAGACATATATTAAAATTTCTGTTGAAATATCTGGGCAGGGAAACATGAGTGGGACTTAGAATATTCATCAATTACCATTAGAATGTATTTATTTCTAGTCTGGGTTGGTAATAGCCCCTTCAAGTTGAGCCTTCCAAAAGGTTGCATGGATTTTACAAGAGTTCCTGGTTTGTGTTGGTAGAACTGGGGTTCAATTGCCAAGTATAATTGTCCTGACTTCCTCTATGGAGAAAGGTAGGTTGCAACTATGTTATCACATGTAGCATTCTGGTGATACCTGGATGACACAGTTTTTTATGCAGTTTTGGGAGATCTTCAATGACTTTTACTGATCTACACATCCTTGAAAGGGCATAAGCATTTTCCTTGCAAATGAAAAGCAGAACAGCATTTTCCATTTGGCTATTTTTTCATTCTTTATCTGGCTAGTCATCCTAGGATTGTAGATGAATGAAACAGACTTTTGGTTGGTGACTAGTCCAAAATGGTGGCTGATCAAGTAATGTCATCATTTTTTTTAGGGCCTCAATTGCATAAGCCTCTTTCTCTAGAGCTGAATGTCATTCTGACTGCAAAAGTGTTCTAAAGAAGAATGCTACAGGGTGTCCAGATTGTCTCAGTGAGGCTGCAATAGTGCAGTCAGAAGCATCTGTTTCTACCACAAGGGGAACAGAGATCTATGGCCACAATAGCAGAAGTGGTGATATCCCCTTTTTAAGCACTCAGACTGATGGCAGGAGGAGATAGAAGAAAGATAGTAATTTGTGTTAACAAGTCTATTTATTTCAGAGAATGAGGCTACCCATGGGGAATAATGTGCAAACATGCCCATGGCTTGCCATTAGGCAGATTTAGTATTAGGAGTCAGCAATTCTAATAGTGGCTTCAACTGTTCAGGGTCTAGCACCATAGTTCCTTGGCTTATGACATATCCTAGTAGGTTAATTGTGTTTAATCTGTACAAACACTTTTCAATTGGCACAGTTGTCCACACGCTTCAAAAGCTGTGTAAGGCTTGTCTTTTGGATTTATTACTACTTGGTGGAAGGTGCTTCTGATGTTCAGGATGCTAAAAATTTTGTAGTTGGCAATCTCAGCAATATTGGGTAGTGGATAGGCATCCAACTGAGTAAATCAGTTGATAGTTTGTAAGTAGTCTATAACCATTCACTTTTTCTTATTTTCGGAGGATCTTATTATGTTATGATGTTGGTTTGGGGTTTGTAGAGACAAACGACAAATAACACGTAACAATAAAAAGGGTTTTATTGGTTGGTAAAAGGTACAGAAATCACCTGAGTAGTCTATAACTAGCTCAGCCAATTACTTTCTCTCGCCTGTCTCTCGACGTGCCACTATATAAAGTCTTTGCTAGCAGACAAGTTCATCTTCAAGAGGGGTGGTAGGTTTCCGACACAACACCTCCCCCTTGAGATTAATTCCAGAGGAATTAATTTTTTTCTTTTGGGATCTGGACTTAAACGTTCCACCCTAGTTCTTTTTCTTTAATTGGTTCAAATGTCTTTTGTGCGTCCATTTTTTACTTCTTATCATGTACAACATTTTACCAATTCTTTGAGTTACAACTCCATCTTGCCAAAATTCCTTCCCATTTTTGTAATTTTTAACAAAAACTTTATCTCCTGGCCTGAAATATTTCATATTTTCCTGATGCGTTTTGTTCTTTTTCTTAACATATACAACAGGGCAGGCCCACTCTGAAAATTCAATGCGTGAAATTACTCCTAAATTTTCAAGCCGTTCCAATTTTTTGTTAATCTGTTCCAAAACACCAAATGGCACATTTCTTTTTCGCTTGAAAATAGGTTTTACATTTTCCTTCACTTCAAATTTTGCCTCCGTCTTTTTGCAACATCCAAGACCTTCTGAAAATACTTGTGGAAATTTTATTTTCAGATCTTTCAAATTTTCTATAACCCGCTTTTTACACGGAGCAGAAACATTAATTCTATTGCAAAAAGAATTTATAGGGAGTTCCCATAAATTAAAAAGTACAATCCAATCTGTTCCAAATAAATTTGAAGCATTTTGTAGTACATACACTTTAGACTTTAGTGTCTTACCAACACATGAAATATTACAAGAAAATTCACCTTGAAAATGCAATTTTCTTCCAGAAATCCCGCGACCCACTTTTTCAGTCTTTTTAAGCAAAGGTCTGCCTATTTTAATCCATGTTGCTGTATTAATAATGGAAATATCACTTCCAGTATCTAGCTGTAGTTTAACATTTTTTCCATTAATTTTTACCTGTACGAATTTTCTTTTCTGCCCCTCTTCAATCTCCTGACGTGACAACACAATATTCACATTATCTTTTTTCAACTTGAATTTTTTTCTTTTGCCTTTACAATGAGTACTTATATGGCCTTTATTGCCACACGAATAGCAATTTTTGTCGCGAAAAAAACATTCACTTTTAAAATGACTACCACCGCATCCAAAGCATGTTGGTTTTTTAACGTTTTTATTAACTATTCCCGTTTTTGGTCGAATAGCATGGACACGGGATATGTCTTTTTCTTCAATTTGCGTATTGTCATGTTTTAAGTTTTCAATTCTTTGACACTCTTCCGTAACCTTCTGCAAAGTGATCTCGGAATTTTGTTCGAGTTTTGCCAATATTCGGGACCTTATGTCCTTATCTTTGCTAGAAGTCAAGCCTTGAACAAATATCAAACATTTAAATCGATCAATTGAAAGATCACGTAACATAAAACGTTCACACATTCTGTTAATATTTCCAGCATACGTAACAATATCCTCATCGTCACGCTTTACCATATTCAAACACGAGAAACGAGTATGAAACAAACTCACTCGCTTGCCAAAAATACTAGATAAAGTATTAACAGTTTCTTCGAAAGAAATGTCACCAGTTTTTCTTGGAAGGACAAAATTCGTATACTTATTATTTTCATCTGTACCCAACTTTTGTAAAAGTAAACTCACTTTTTGTTCGTCAGTCCAACCTTCACATTTTTTTTCAAATATTTTCAAATCTTTTGAAATACGCAGGAAATGTTATGCCCTCCTCTGGGTTAAATTTGAACTCAGTAATAGAATTAGCAATACCTTTGGCCGTGAATGACAAATTTACTGGATTCTTAAGTAAAATCGCTCACATATAAAGCCTTTGTGTCATTTCGCTGCTGAACTTGTAAATCCAATAGTTGTTCCCGAAACAATTTTTGTTGCTCTTGTTGCTGAATTTGAAACAATTTTTGTTGCTCTTGTTGCTGAATTTGACTTTGCACTAGAGTTTTCGTTAATGCAATCAAATCTTCCATTATGCGTAATAGATTACACAAAACACTTTTCAAAAACAGTCAAAAAGGGAAAAACACGTATATATCCAAAATAAGCACAAGTCTTACTTCTTTTTGGCATGTTGAAATCCCACTTCTTCATGAAGAACAAAGTTCGACGTATTTTGTTTTTTTCTTTTTCAGAGTAAGAAAAAAAAATTTATATAGTCCACCTAGAGTTGAAAAATTCTCCACTCAGCGTGATGAACGAATCTTCCGTCGCCACTGTTATGATGTTGGTTTGGGGTTTGTAGAGACAAACGACAAATAACACGTAACAATAAAAAGGGTTTTATTGGTTGGTAAAAGGTACAGAAATCGCCTGAGTCGTCTATAACTAGCTCAGCCAATTACTTTCTCTCGCCTGTCTCTCGACGTGCCACTATATAAAGTCTTTGCTAGCAGACAAGTTCGTCTTCAAGAGGGGTGGTAGGTTTCCGACACAACATATTAAAATTGGGGTTTTTACTTTCTTCTATTATACCCTCTCTTAGCATTCTGGTTATTTCTGCTTGAATAAATTTTTTGTCCTTGTAAGAATATCACCTAGATTTGATGGCTACTGGTTTACAGCCTGTAGTCAGATTATCAAGAAGAGAGGGATATTGCATGTCTATAGCAGCCGGGCCACAGATACTTAGCACCAGTTTGGGGCCTCTGGAGGGATTTTAACACTGGAGTCCTGACTTAGTATAGCATCACAGCATACATTAATGCATTACTAAGAGTTTAATACTGTCTTAATATATTTTGTTTTATTTGTAGTCTGCCCAGGAAATAACCCATAATTTGCTGGCATTTTTTTTTGTCAAAATTGATCTGGAATCTGCAAATAATCAGATTAAAATTGATGACCATTTTCAAGTCACCATAATAAACACTTCTATAGATCTTCTAAGGTGGATTTGTCTGCCATTTGGAATTAAAACATCCAGCCATATATTCCAAAAGGTTATCAAGAAAGTTTTGGAAAGAGTAAAAACATCATTGTCTATCAGGATGACAGTGGTATTGGTGCTGAACAATAAAACAGAACCAGTTCTGAGCAGATTGAGTAATGCTGGCATGACAATCAAGATAAATGTGAGTTTAATTGTGAGAAAATTTTATACTTAGGGTATTAAATATCTAAAAGATGGGATCTTGCCAGATGACAGACTTACTGAAATAGCAGAAATAAGTACACCAACAAAAATAAGGAAGAGAGTCTTTCTTGGGTTTAACTAACTTTTATAATAAATATATACCTTAATATAGTGACATGGTTGAACCTTTTGCAAACTTGAAAAAGAAGAATAATGAATTTCAGTGGACCGAAAGACAGGAGGTAACCTTCAAAAAGCTAAAGGAAGCACTTAGAAAGTGCTAGTGGATAAGGTATTTAACCTGACAAAAGAACTCACACTAACTAGCAAACATGCCATAGCAGTAATCTTATCACAAGAGGGACATCCTATTATATATTTGTCCAGAAAGTTGATGGCAACAGAGACAAATTATTCTAACATTGAAAAAGAAGCACTGGAAATTGTCTGGAATACTGAAAGGGCACGCAATTTGTTATTGGGTAAAAAATTTCTACTAAAGTCGGACCACAAGCCCTTAGAGTTCATTTTCAACCCAAGGAAAGAGTTGCCTAAAGTCACGTTGTCCAGAATTTTGAAGTGGACAATTAAGCTTGCTTATGATATTCGATTTTGACATTATGTATAGTAAAGGAAATGCCATTCCACACGTAGACGCATTGTTAAGATTTAATTTTAATACCCAGAATGTTGAAACAAAGGACAGTTGTCAGGATAGAATTTTGTACTGGGTTGAGACAGATGTGTTATCCTTCAGGCAGCTCAAGTTTGAAACTGAGCAGAATCCTTTATTAAAAAGAGTGCTGAATAGAATACAGAATAATATATAGAGAATTTGTTCTATGACAGAAAGACCTAAGGAAGCAAGGCACAGATTAACAATTGAAAGAGGAGTCATACATAGTCGAGATCTTATTGTACCACCAAAATCATTAAGAAAAGATCTTATTAAAGCAGTACATGATGACATACATGGTGATGTATTGAACATACAATTAAGGTTGAAACTACAAACCTGGTGGCTGGGGTATATGCAAAACCTGGAGGAACATGTCAGAAAATGCCCTAAGTGCACAAAGAACTTTAAGCAAACCAAGATTCATTCATGACCAAAACAAAAGGAGCCATGGATAAGAGTACACATGGTTCATGCATACATTAAAGATGTAGGCCTATTCTTCAAACTAGTAGACTCATATTCAGTATTCAGGTTAGCCTGAAGTGGTTAAAGTTTTGAACAAAAAAGCAAGTACTGTACAACAGGTATTAAGAGTAGTATTTTTGAGGAACAGAATACCTAAAACATTGGTGCCAGGTAATGCACCAAAGTTTGCTGAAGAAAGCTTGTGTTAACATGAATTGGATGTAGGCTATACAAAACACCCCCATACATCCTCAATTGAATGGAATTGTAGAGAGGATGGTCCAGACAATAAAAGTGGAACTGAAAGCATTCTCTCTAGGGAATTGCAGCCAAGGCTGCTTTTAAGTTACAGGACCACCCCACATCCAGGCAAAACACATATCACCTCAGCATTGATGGGAAGGCAAATTAGAGCCTGAATAAACCTGTCCTTCTAAACAAATGAGAATATATGGTACAAAAAGAATAAGGATTAAAATCCTGAGAAAGCACAATTTGCAGTGCAAAAATGATTTAATACAGCAATATTAAAAAAAATGGACAAGATCTGTGATGTAATGGAATAATAACCTGTCACCCCTATGAGTGACTACACTATAGGTAGTAACTACCTATAAGTATCTGTAAGTCAACGGACTACAGGGTCTAGCTGGAATTTGTTGAGTACGACTCAAACTTACACGAGAACTACCAACCTTCCAGTAGCAGCACTCACTACTGGATTGACTTGTGACAACCTTGTGCATAACTGTTACTTTTATTCTTATTGTACTGGTTTTACAATAAACCTTTACTAATTTTAGCCACTGTGTTTTCAAAGTATATATTCCTATTAGCACGGAATATAACAGTCTGTTAGCTCATGAAGACCAGTTTTGATTGCAAAGAGAGCCTGGAGATATTGAAATGGAGGAAGAGCCTGGTGCAGAATAGAGTAATCCGGATTATCACCAATAATTGGAGAGTGAGGGAGAAGAGAGAAGAGTGTTTAGTGATAATGAGGAACATGAAGATTTGAATGAAGAAAATCTGGTAAGACTGAGATCCCCCATAACGAGTAATCTGGGCAATCACACTGAGACAAGCAGTATACCTCCTGGAGTGGTTTGTAGAAGTAGCAGATCTACCAAGGGCATAAAGCCTCCAGGGTTCCAGAAGATGTGGTGATATGCAAATGAGGTTGTATATAAGTGGGATGAGTTCTATATTTGGGAGGTAGTTATCTTTCCTTGACTATACTGCGTACTTGTGAGAACAAGTACATGACAAAAATTAGTTTTATTATAGTTTAGTTTAGAATACTTCATACAAATTAGGTTTACTTTTTTTCTCATCTATGACAAGTGTGTTAATTTGGCCTGTTTGTACAGTTGTCTAATTTTTTAATAAACAATCATTTTATATAAGACAACTACAAAGCTGTTTGTAAGAAGTTATTTACACTTTACAGTTACTTAATCTATTTATTTAAATATAAAAGAAAATCATCAAAATTTACCTGAAGCTGCTAGAAAGTTAATGTCATGTCCGGCAGTCTGGGACATTGATCCATTTTGTCCAAAACCAGATAATCGAGTGTAAATAAGACAAGGATTTAGTGACATCAAATTCTGGGGGCCCAACCCTAAGTTCTCCATCACACCTGGGAACAGAAAAAAAAAGCAAAAATTACTTTTTTTTCATATTTAAATAACAAAATATGAATTGGTACTTTCAAAAAATAAAATAAAAGGTTTTAAAATTTTTCATTCTCTAAGCTTACTATTTTTATTTCTTTTTTTTTCAGTCATTTTCTGGTAATAAAAACACAAAAGGATCAAGTGTGTAGACATTAACATCACAATAATTTACATTTATTGCAATAAAAGACATTCAGAAAACTTATTTTCCATATATTTGTTGTAATAATTAAATCACATTTTATTACACAATAGATTTTATACAATAGTATAATTGTTGTCAAAACTAGGTAGTTTGAAAGAAAAGATATTACCAAAATACATTGATATGTATAAGAAAAAATTAAAAAAACTAATTTGATATATTACAAATGTAATAATAATTATAATTATTACAATATATTCTTGTTAACAAAACATGAATACCTATCTATATTTTTGAAATGCAGTATATAGACAGTTCAAACAATGTAAATAGTCACATTGTTTTCTGGACATACACTACAGCCTTCTTCATGTTGGAATTTTGAACTGAACCCTTTAGTCCACAGGGATAGGATATTTTAGTTCCACATCTCATGATTTTTCTGGATGTTGCAGTTAATTCCTTTTAGTAACTAAACTCTCCAAGTTTTTGTTCACTTCTGTTGTGGCCAGGTATTGAACTCACATCTCTTTGGGTCAAGTCACTTTTGGATTACTTCAACCAACACTTATCCTGTGTCCTTGGGGAGTTTTTTTTTGGGGGGGGGACTTGTAAACCTAATATCTCAGGAACCATTTTTTACAATTTTTGTTATTGTTGTTTTTCTCTATTACTGGTTCCCATATTGTATTCATGTCTATGCTTGGCCTATCTTATGTGCTGATCCCCTAAATTTTTGTATTTTCCAGTTCTCTGTCTATTATTTCAACCTCATCCCACAGAGAGTGATGCTCTCCCTTCTCCCATGCCCGATTTTTCTATTCCCCCTCATGTTATGGCTTTATGGTGTTCCTGCAATCTTATCTTAAAGGAGCAACCCATTACTCCTTTATATTTTTTGCCACAGTTGCATGCAGTCCTTAATCACATTGTCCTCTATGCAAGGTCTTTATTGGAAGAGGTATCTGCATAGTGTTTCTGAGTGTTGTTATCCTCTTATACCCTTCTATTCCAGTTTATGGGAGCTGCTGTCATGTACCCAAGATAGTTGTCACATTGTAGGGTACTGCTTATACTGACCATTTCTTGTTCATATGTCTCTGGGTAGCCACTTATGACTTCTCAGCAAACAATCTCTTTCTTTACACTCTATGGGTAGTGGGAATTTAAGTTGAGGTATTGTCTGGTGAATGTTGGCTTTCAGTATACGGATATCTTGAACCCATGCTCTGTTTGAGATATTAGTATATCCAGGAATGTAAGTTTGTTGTTTTCTCTCTCCATTGGGAACTGTATTGGGTTCACATGGTCCAGTAGTATCTGGATCTCTTCTTGGTGTGGCCAGAATATGACAGTGTTATCTACATATCTCAGCCATAGAGTTGTCTTTAGTGATATTGATTCTAATGCTATTTCCTCAAAGTGTTCTACATATATATTAGGCATTGCTGATGATAATGGCAAGCCCATATGTCTGATCCCATGAAATAGTATTTTTAATTCAATCTGTTTAAAAAAAGAATTACAAACAAAAATTATGTATGAAAATGTCTGTATGCATCCAAAATTTGTATTTCTATACTGTAAAAGAAAGAGAAAGACACTAAGATATAGGAACACAGAGACTGAAGTACTTTGTAGAAACTTTACTATCAGAAATTTTAATTTTGTGAGACAATATTTATTATTTCTACAAAGTGGTTCACAAGCCTTACCTGGTCGAAAAGGTTCAATGAGTACATCAAACTTTTTACACATTCTCTTAACAATATCTGTACTTAGAGGATGTTTCAAATCAATTTTCATGGACTGCTTCCCACGACAAAGAACATCACGGGTAAATCCAGCATTCATCTGAAATTTTAAAATACATATACATAATTACTTGTTCTTTTTCAATAGGTTATATTTACTATGTGTGGAAAAGAGTTGAAAGTTTTGTGGGCCACCAGGAACCTCTTCCCACTACTATTAAATGGAGAAAACTGATTGGACAATGTCAAACAATGAACAGGTATGACTATACTAGAATTGATGTCTGCCCTTGATAGAGATTCAGTGTGGCTTCTGCATTCAGATAACCCCTACGATTACAAAAGTCAAAGGAATGATGATGATGATGATGATTTACTATGATCTATATTTAGATCATAAGTAATACACAATATGGAAACTGATAAATTATAATTATTATATAAGAATTACATACTGTCTCTGTAAACTGATAACATCTCACACTTTTGTTAAGTTCTTGATCTATTACACAGTATTCAACAAATTTTATTTAAATTGGTATATATCTTTTTTAAATCATTCTTCTATTATATATATATATATTTTTTAAAGAAAAACAGACCACTTTAAGGCTCCATGTAATAATTTATTTCACCATAGCCCTTTTAAAGAATGCTGGATCATCAGACATCACTTCCAAAAGGTGAAACAAAAAGTGAAATGAAAAATCACACTTTTGATGGGTAGTATTAAGTTTATGTAATTTAACAGAGAGGGTAGTGAGGAGTGGTGTGAGAGACATGATCGAGTTTAGAGAGGTTTTATTTTAATATTTCCATCTATCATACTTAGTATTAGGGGAGGAGGGACCAGACATTGACCTATTTAATCGGTTAACTTAATGGAAGTGATATATTGAAAGGGAAGGGAGAGAAGAGAGAAAAAAGAAAAAGAAAAAAAGAAAGGGGGAAGTAAAGAGAAAGAAGCTGTAATTAGGTTTTGAAAAGGAAGAGGAGGGGTGGTATATTTTTATGCAATTTATGTAAAAAAAACAGATTTTAATGTTTGATAGTAATTTAAATTTTTTAAAAATCAAAAAAGAAATTAATTTGATGTTTGCTAGCAATCTAAATATTTAACTCTTTTACAAATAATTTAGGGATTTAATATGAGTTAAATAGTATATTTAAAAACACATTCATAGAAAATACATTAAAAAAATTTATTTAAAATATAACAGTTTACTGATAGTAATCTTTTAATATTGTAAATGATTGTTAAGGTAACATCTCTATCAGTTTGAATCTAATTCATGAATGTAATTTGTGACTATTTTTAATGGGTAATCTTTTTTACTTAAAGTTTAGGTTTTAAATTAAGATGGAGTAATATTTGAAGGCAATATTAAAGATTTTGTTTTATCATATATATATATATATATATATATATATATATATATATATATATATATATATACCACACATACACTTATGTAAATCTCACATATACATACATTCATTTACATGTGCAATTACACACATAGGAACATACACATGTATCGATATACACAGGTACCTATGTATATTTATATATCAATACGTACACATATATTTTCAAATATTTACACATACTTATATTTATATCTATTTAAATTTTTCCTTAAATTTCATATATATATATGTATTTATTTAAACATTATTTTTAAAATAGATACTCTTATTTGAGTAGATGCTCTGTTTTTATTTATTTATTAAACAGTATATTTATTTATTTACATCTTACCTGCCTGAATATTTGAGAAATCTTGATAGAAAATATACATCCTCCGGCAGGTTTGAAACCTGCATCCCCTAGGGGAAACCATCATTAGATCTGACGTACTTTAGTCCAACTCAGCCAAATAGGATATCCTGGTCAAACAAAACTCGAATAGTACTTTTGAATACACATCTTCTTCCCAAATCTTGATATATGCATCTCTGCTTTGTTTTGTATCATAATGAAGGATGCATATTTGTATCAAGATTTCTCAAATATTCAGGTCACTAAGACGTAAATAAATAAATGAAAACAGAACATCTACTCAAATTCAATTATCCATTTAAAAAATAACTTTTAAACAAATTAAATAATCTGCTGGATTTACTCCATTTCATATGATATATACATATATGAGAGAGATTTTTTTTAACAAAAATGTAGTAATACAATTAATAAAAGTGCAAAAGAAAAGAATGTTTACTTAAATTCATAGTTTCATGGGAAGGACTAAAATTGATTTCTGATTGAACTCAACTATACTTGCAATGCTATTAATGAATGCATAAAATATATTATACTAGCAGGCTTCGCCGACTCACTATCGCTTCGCAAAGTAAGATATATCCAATCCACTACTTGAAATCTTTAAAACAAAAAATTTGAATAAACATTTCATTCATAAATTGGCTTGGTATAGTTAAGAAAAGTTTTACAAATATATGCTAACTTGTTGAAGGCCAAGTAAAATGCAAATTTCAAACACTTTTCTAAACTATATAAGACGATATTCCTAAACAGAACTATTTTTTATATGAAAATCAAAACAATCCTCAAATGAAAGAACAGTAATAAAGAACAGTTAATTAATGAAATAAACTTTTTTTAAAATCAATATGCAAACTAGTTAAACCTTAAGAGTGATATTGCCTAGAAGTAGATTATATGTAATACGGATATTGAGCTTTTAGTATGTAAATTTCTCTCGAGTAGTTTGTAACACCCTATTTATGATCTTTCAGTTGTGTGTCTGTCTTTGGTCAGAGTGCATTCAGGGACGGTTCCATCAAAGGACAGAGTCACAACTGAGGAAAATTATACTGAGAGGTGCCCATCCCTGGGGAACAGCTGCCCAATGCCATTCCCTCTCATTGCACCAGAGAGAGGGTTCAGTGCTTGCACCAATGTCTATGCAACCAATAGTTGCGGGGACTCAGGGAATTTTTGTTCCTAGCCTGGGTGTGCATGCTCAGGCTCCCTACATCAAACTGGCCTTGTGTCACAACATGACTTACTATAAAGCAGAGCTGGGGCTTTTTAATCTCAGAATTTGTGGGAGAATTGAGCTCCAATTTTGCATTTATTCATATAGATTCCATAATATAGGTTTTACTTAATTAGCTAATAATGTTTCTCTAACTGTTCAAATGTTGAATGTATAACTAATTCTAATTTCCCATCTTTACACTATATTAATTTTATCTTATAAGTTGTCCCATTCTGTCACCCATGAAATAAAAATAATTGTTTGTATGGAAAATAAAGATCTACGTACATCAGATTCTTTAAATTAAGTGGCAGCAGAAGAATTATCATTGAACTTTTAAAAGGTAAGCTTAAACACTAATTCATTGCTTAAATGCAGAGATCAATTTTTGAGTTTTTCTCTAGTTTATTAATGCCTATCACATCTACTCTTCCTTAGCGCTATTGTGATGATGGCTAAACCAAGAGAACTCCACAGGAGCTAGTTTAAAATAAAACGTGCACCACAATTTGGGATACAAAAGGAAAATAAGAGTTACTCCCCTTGAACTATGAAAGCCACAATAATGGATAGTATAATATATTAATATATATTTTTAACCTCATCCAGTCATAAATTGCCAAGAAGAGTCGCATAGTACGTAATTTGGAAGATGAAAAAATTGTAACTGACGGAAGGTACACAAGTCGATACACAATCTGGGTCACCATGAAGTGGGGGCATGATGTTGAAAGACCTGAAACCCCTAATAAACCTTGGCTAGAAACATCACTGATGATGTGTACCAAAGCATCCAATAGATGTATTTTACGAAATGGCAACACTGAATATGTGCTCAATGAAAATCATTCCCTGTGCCTAGAGCTTTTAGGGCTTTTGAATGAGCTATGAATTATTGAAACCCGAGCAGTGGGAGTAGAGAAGTTGCTTAGACACACACACATACACAGTACTTTATATATATAAAATTATGCATATAAACTAGTAGAATTTTATTTATTTTGTAGCCAATGAAGAATATAATTTTTTAATCTGGATAACACAAGATGATTATGAACAAAAACTTAGTAAAAACATTTGGAAAAATGATAAACAAAGTCTTTGTCTACAGTTGTCTACAGCAAACATCCTCTACACTTTTTAATATCTTATTTTTACTAATTTGTTTAATTCTGTATCTTCAATTTCCTACAGTTTGGAAGTCAGTTATCTTTACAAAAGAAATTGCACTCTAAAACACTCCATCATATTATATCCACAAATGTACAAAATTTACAACTCTTTACCCGATCCACTCGAACAACTCTAGCTCCAAAATCAGCCAAGATAAAGCCACAAAAAGGTGCAGGAGCAAGTCCAGCAAATTCTATTATGTTTATTCCCTTGAGAGCCATCAGTCTGAAAGAAAGAAAACCAATAAACAAAAATTAATACACCATATTTGAAAACATGAATGTTTCAGTTCCACACAAAAACATGAATGGAAGAATTTTTTTATTTACTCCATTTGAAAAAGTTTTGCATAGTTTTAAATTTTAAACAAATCCACTCACAAATACTCAATTATACACGTATATTTTGTAATTGAAGTATTTCATTTTTTGCACAAACTGCTACTGATTATTGCTGGCCTTGTTTTGATGGTCAAATGAAGGCATTTACAGCTAAACCCATTTAGTGGAAAGGGATGTTTCAGCCAGCAGCAAACTAGAGAAAGAAAGGGCAAACAATCCCTCAAATACTTCAAATGAAGAATAAGACAATAACATTGAGAAAATTTTAAATAAATTTAATAACAACAATGGTAACAAGTGAAAGAGAAAAGCTGTTCTTATAATGGGTATGGTTTGTAAAGTTTAGAGAAATAAATTTTGAGTAAATAAATGTTGGTGTATGCACAAATATGTGAGTGTGGGTGTAATATATATAGATGTGAAGATATATATGTACATGTGTGAGCATATATTTATGGATAGAAGTAACTTACTTTTCTTGTGGTCAATGTAGTTAGGTGATTGAGCAAGTATTATCTTGCTTAGATCAATCTCTCTGTATGGTATGATTGCCCAAATAAGGCAGCTTTCTTCAGCATGGTGCAAGTGTGTGCTTCCTGCAGGTATCCCCTACAAGTGGCTTTTGGTATGTTCTTATATAGGACAGAAATACATGCCAAATGAAGTTAACAATTTAATATTTTTTGTTGTGTTCCCATTGACTGAGAATGGTCATGCAGTGTGCTTACTGTTACATCCACGACAACATCAAGTCTGTTTTTGTGTCTATTTTTAGATTTAATGAAATTGTACTTGAAGAGGAAATTATTTTTTATCAAGAGTTTAAAGACATGTTAACAGATTTTTATTGTATTTGCAAGAAGTGTAAATGAATTTCCAATTTGTTAATAAAATTAACAAATAAATAAAAGAGATTAATAACAAAGTGCAATGGATCTCCATCATTACCATGATAATGTTTATTATCGTCTTACACTGTATCAAAAACCTACCAAATTACAAATTAATATTTATTTATACTATTTACATTTTTGGCCTCATCTATATTGCCATATTCACAACATTTCAGCCGTTGTACACTCCAGCCTTCTTCAGGTGATATTAGTTGGAAATTCAAACCAAACCCTTTAAGCCATGGGGGTAGATTGTTCTAATTCTATGTACCATGCCTTTTGATAGCTCAGTTTCAGTTAATTCCCCTTGGTAACTCAACTCTCCAAATTTTTGTTCCTTCCACTTTAGCCATGTAATGAACTCACAACTCTTTCGGTCAAGTCACTTTTTGAATCACTCAACCAACAGTTTTATCTACTAAATCATGCATCCTTGGGGACATCAGTGAGTGAATTTTGGGGACTTATAAACCTAATGTCTCAGTAAACATTTTTACAAATTTCTTCCCTACCTTTCTGTATTACTGGTTCCCATATTGTATTCATATCTATGCTTAGGAGATTTTTGTAGCCTAGCATATGTGTTGATTCTTTAAGTTTTCGCATTTTCCAATGGTGTTTTGCTCAACTTTATCTGATGGAGAGTGGTGACCTCCCTTGTGACAAAATTCAGCATCCTATTCTTCAGATTTTTAATTTTTATATGGAAATATGAAAATCAGCAATGTTTCATGCAGATTTTGACATTTTATGTGAAAATCTGCTGTAAATTCTTTAGATCTGAACATTTTAAAATATTGCAGATTTTCATCTTTAAGATGAAAATCTGCAATATTTTAAAATTTTTACTACTTTTATATAGAAATATGAAATACAGCATTATTTTATTCAGATTATGACATTTTATACAGAAATATAAAAATCAGTTGGATTTATTTATTTTATTCAGAATATGAAAAACAACAATATTTTATTTAGATTTGGAGATTTTTTATAAGGAAATATGAAAATCAACAATATTTCATTCAGATTTTATATAAATATAAAAATCAGCTATATTTTATACAGATTTTGATATTTTATATAGAAGTATATAGAAATATGAAACCCTTTAATATTTTTTTTAGATTTGAACATTTTATAAGGAAAAGAGAAAATCAGCAATATTATAATTAAATTTTGACATTTTAAATGGAAATAGGAAAATCAGCAAAATTTTATTCAGATTTTGACTTTTTTATATAGAAATACGATAAATCAGCAAAAGTTTTGTTCAGATTTTAAATTTTTATACAGAAATATGAAAATCAGATATATTTCAGGCAGTTTGTTTTAGTTTTTTTATATAGAAATATGAAAATCAGTAAAATTTTCTTCAGATTTTTTTTTTTATACAGAAATAAGAATATCAGCTATGATTCCTTCTAGCACTTTCACCCCAGCCCCTCAACCTCCGGCATCTTACTCTCTGGGTTGAGGTGTCTACTCGGTCCTAACCGAATTTAAGGTCCCCTGGTTTAATCCTGCTTCCTAACCATGCTGTGATTTGTTTGGTCCAGAAAGTAGAAGTGATGTCCATCCATTCACGGTCGACTGAAGATGTAGACAAGGCTGGGGAGTCCGCCCTAAGAAATTTAGAATGCAGCAAAAAAAAAATTAATATCTGTAGAAAGCTGGACAAACAAGTATTCAATGGTTGAATTGTTAATGTCTTTATATAGCAGAAAAGAATAGTAGAGAAAAGAAACGGGTTACAGAAAAGAAAAGTATTTAACGTAAAAACTCATACACTGGATTCTAGACACAGAGAGAGTGTATGTGATTACTTGTTGTTAAATCGTCTCAGAACGATATATGTCTCTTGCGATGGAGAGATAAAGATTTCTGTGCGGGGCTTAAAGTTATAGTTGCGTTCCTCCTCCCAACGCATGTCCAGGCCAATCTCTCTACTCTCTTCAAGAATTTTCTCCAGTCCCTTGTATATGAATGATGATCAACAAAACAAAAGAAAATACTTCGTGTAATTTCATTAAAGGAGAGAAGTGGCTTCATTTTAACCCTTTTTGATTACTGTAGCTTGTTCGACATTTCCGTTCCCAGTGGTAGCAATAATAGTAGCAGTAGTAGTCTTAGATGTTGGAGGAAGTAATTCGCTTCTTCGTACTTATATCAACAGCACGTTAGTGGCCGTTTTGTTCCAATCTCTGATGTCACTTTCTTACTTTTTCGAGTCCCCAACTCAACTCTACTCACTTTCAATCTCCGACATCTCTCCACCCAGCTCAACTGCACTCGAAAGACGAGCCAAAACTCTTTTTCAGCATAACTACATGTTTATATAAATAAACCCAGCTGATTATAACTGACCCTTGGCCCTACTACTTCACACGTGCTTATCACGGGGATCCTGGCTGCTTCAACCAAAATTATGTGAATTCAAAAATTCCTTCTAGCTTACTCAGCTCTATTTCAATTTTTAATCGATAAAAATTATTTCGACCATTTTCATTGACTTCTGATGACCCAGATTAAAGGGATACAACTTCTGCCCTAGATCAGATTAACCCCATCAGTAAACAAAAGGCTCTGATTTAATTTTGCTATTCAAACCTACTCCAATTTCACTAAAAAAAATATACATGTCTGTAAGTGTTTCCCAGACTCTCTGTCACATTTCCTCTCCTACCCATCTGTCATTTACTAGTAAATGACACACGAGCTTTCATATCAACAAAATATGAGAAAACCCAGTCCAACATGTTTCTTACCAGGGGGCTACTTAAACATACGTCTCTTCCAGCATGCAAAGGTAGAGTCCTCAGTTCTTCTTAGGGCTCACTATGCCCATTTACATTTTCATTGTCCTTGCGATACATATATACATGCAACTTCCGGTTAAAGTTCACTGTTTTGGTGATCTCATGCAATAGAACCTTTTCACATAGTTCACTAGTTCAAGGGTTCTTTCCTTTTGTTTTTTTTTTCTTGGAGTTCGCAACACTACTTACCAATTATTTCAGTTTCATTACTAAAAATAAAAAAAAAGAAATTCGATTTATTTCGTAAATCTGTCCCTCCGATTTTATCTCGCCTTCACAACAGGCTTTGTCGAATCTTTTGTTGGTTCAGGTCCTTCCACGACAATCGTGGACTCTTCTTCAATATCAGTTAGGGGTCCCAATGCACTCGGGTTGGACCTACCATGGTAAAGTGCACTAACTGGAATCCCTCCTTCACTCATGCACTCCCATGCCAGTTTATTCTGCCCAGTCGACAACACCACACGCCTCTTCAACCACCACCAAACCAGCAAGGCCATGACTATCATTAGTATAATTCCCACAACGGTCAGCCAGGTTATTATAGCAACCAAATTCTCTCTCCAGCCCGAATTTGGCATACCTATCCTATCTAACTCCGACTTCAACCATCCAAGATCAATCTTATTGATTGGCTTTAACAATGCCAGCATCTTTTCTAGCGACATCTTAGGAATCTCTCTTACAATGGGTTCCCACAATCCCATCCATCCACTAGCATTCATTCCTACCAGCCCTAACAAAGCCTCATTCTCTTCAAACTTCTCTTTTGCTTGGTAGTACGGAGGTAAAGAGATAGATGGACCATGAGCACTGCAACCAATGGGTAGCTCTACAAAAAACAAAGGGGGAATGACTCTTATAGTGGTGGGCTTCCCTTCACACACCTTAGATAATTCGATCTCTTCTTGTGTGGCCAGCGCCCAAATTCCGTCAGAGACACTGGTTGCTTTAGGTAACATTACACTAGCCAACACCTCTACCTGACAATTATCTCTAATTCCCTTCTTATTTTTCTTAAATAAATCTAGTACACACAGATTATGACTACCTGTCACGTAAATTGGACTTACAGACCCACAGGTACCTAAGGCATCATTCTTGCATTTTTCTGCTTCTTCCTTTGTTAATAGCATAAACTCTGCCCTGGCTAGGTTTAGGGCAACAAATTCCTTCTCTACCTTGTACCTAGCCACTGCTCCTATCTTTGGCCTTAGTTTTGGATAGGGAAGGGGAAGATTCATCACCTGATAAATTTCAAAGGTACTATCTCTGTTCAGTAATGGAACTGACACTAGCACTAGCAATTTATCATCTTCCAACAAGGTAGTACATCCCAAGGCACTATAATACCTCCATAACTGCTGGGTGGGGTTCGCCATTCTGTATGCTGTGCAGAAATTATATTATTTGAGTGGGACTGTGTTTACCATTAAAACAGACCACAAACCCCTCAAATATTTGTTAGAGGTGGAGTGGATGAATAAGAAGATACAACAGTGGGCAATCTAATCTAAGGTAATCTAAGATAATGGGGTAGTTTGGCTTGTATCTCCAGTAGTACTTCCCTTAATTGTTCTGGAGTTATTATACTCGGAGACAGGTGTCCCAATGACAGCATGTCTAACTGTGCTCTCACATGCTCTAACAACACCATTAAAGAGTGACTTGTTTGACGTACCTTACTCATTATAGCTAATAATTGAAAATACCTTTGCAAAAACACCTCTAATTTCTGTAATTCGGTTGTTACAGACATGGTTACATTTATCACTTCTTTTATAAAAACCTGTAGGTGAGAAATCGACCAATTGATACTCCCTCTATTCTTAGCCAATTCCAGCCTAGTAACATTGAGTATAGATACGCTCTCTCTAACCAACTGAGTAATTGCTTGTTGTCTCTGTTCTACCGCCTCTAATTTCCTCTTAATTACTCTCACTTCGCCTTCAGAGACTGTACCAAACAACACGCTTAATGCCTTTCCCATTATAGGTAATACTGCCATCTTTTGCCTGGTCCGTAACAACTTTATTCCTTTCAAATAGTAACTCATATCCTTCCATTGTCTCTCAAATATTAGGGATTCCTGAGCTAAGGGGTATAATATACGGTGGTATTCCGGAGTCTGTAAATATTCTCCGGCAACTTGTGTCCTGGTTGTATCTAGTTTGTCCACTTCAGTCTTCAACTGACCCAGTAACTTATCATACGGCTGCAGAGGTCTATCACCAAAGTTATCAACCACTTTGATCTAGTTATAATCACTTCGCTAGTCTTCTTAAATACAGTATTCTCACTATGTTCCCAAATATTAGCTACCACAACTAGTATTGTCACTACCACGAGCCTACTCTCTTCCATGTCTGCAAGGAGATGGAGAAAATAATTCATTTTACTCAATCATTCTCTTATTGTTTTTATTGGGTGGTTACATCTTAGAGCGATACCTCAAGCACCGACCCACACCACCACCAGCACCATGCATGCATGGGGCCCGTTCACACAGTTCACCAGCAACAATGATAAACGCACAGTTAGTCCCAGACTGTCACTCATTCACCACAGCCACTGCACTGGTTTCACTTAATCTTTGGGTTCAGGCTGCACCCCTCCAACTTAATCGCAGTTTTAGTGGTAATTCCTCATTAGCACGAGGTGCTTTTTCAGCCCGCAATTTACTCTGCAATTGAGTTAACAGAATTTCATCCTCTTCTTCCTATTCATTCAGTTCTTCTTCTTCCCTAAGGTTAGGTTCAATCACTGCTTCCTCAGAATTTCCCACTCGGGTCCGATTTACCTCCCTCAGCCTTTGAAGGTTAGTTGAGCTAATTTCAATCTCCTTCACTTTCACTCTCAGTCTCTAACCCTTCAGGTTCTACCAACATAGTTTTCCTCAGCCTTTTCTGTTGAGTTTTTGTTTCGGCGCCTTCACATTCTCATATTTCAGCTAGCTTTATATCATTCACATGCACTCTCTTTACCTGTCCAGTCAATTGGTCCCAAATCACAAAGGAAACCGGACCCGTCTGCTCCATGATCCTATAGTATGGACTCCATCTCTGGTCCAATTTACCCTCTCTCAGGTATATTTTATAATACACTGGATCATCTATCTGGAAGGAAACTTCTCTATTTTTATTTACCCTATCGTTTCGCCTTTTCTGGGCTCTTCAAATCCTCCTCCTCACGTGTGTACAAATTTTATGCTGTTGTTCTAAAACTATTTGGTGATGATCCTCTCCTAAATACTTCCTCCCAGGTCATAACAGATTGTCTATAGGTAAGACTACATCCCTGCCATATATCAAGTAATAAGGGGAAAATTTTGTTGTCTCATTCATTGAGAATCTCATAGTTGCTAACGGTTGAGTTATGAATAAATCCCAATTTTCCCTATTATCCTCTGTTAGTTTAGCTAACACATCAGCAAGGGTCTTATAAAATCTCTCTACCTTAGCGTTACTTTGGGAGTGATATGGAGAGGTGCTTATGTGCTGTATGTTTAATTCTCCCAACGTCTCTCTCATAACCTGATTCACATTCTCCGATCCATTATCGGTAACCAACTGTTCAGGGGACCCATACCTAGGGAATATTTCGTTCAGTATTATATCTGACAGCGTTCGTGCCTTCTTATCCGGTATGGCAAATGCCTCAGGCCAATTCATCAGCCAGTCCACAAAATTCACGATGTAAAGATTACCTCTATGTGTTTCTCCATAGGGCCCGGAAATATCCATGCTTACTTTCTGAAATGGATATTTCGGAACATCCATTTCTAATACTGGGGCAACCCTACTCCTTCAACTCAGTACTTGGCATGTTACACATTTTTTTACATGGTTCACAACATCATTAAACAACTAAAGCCAGTAGTAATTTCTCATTATTAATCCATACGTCTTATCAATTCCCAGGTGTCCTAACCTCCTATGGCACTGGTCTAGAATTTCAGCTCTCAGGTATCACCATTTTTAAACTTACTTCCTCATCTCTTCCTGAAAGGTAATACAACATTCCATTGTGCACTATATATTTGGAGGTACACCTCTACCCTGGATCTGATAGTTGCTATCTCGCTATCCTCTTGGTTTTGCCTAATAATGTCTCTCCAGTGGGGGTTGGTAACAATCTCTGTTTCACTTGTTTCCTGATCTTCCCAACCAAGTCTCTCCTTCAACGCCTGTGAATTGATCACATTAATTTGGAATGCTTTATCATACACACCCGGCTCCTTGAATCCTCGATAACAGGTATTATCCTTCCCTGCCAAATATTCTATTCTGCAGTTATACCCACTTAACTTCAATGCCCACTGTTGTATCTTCTTATTCATCCACTCCACTTCTAACAAATATTTGAGGTGTTTGTGGTCTGTTTTAATGGTAAACACAGTCCCACTCAAATAATAATCTAATTTCTGCACAGCATACAGAATGGGGAACGCCGTTTTTTCTATTACTGGCCAGCTTTGCTGAGTCTCGGAGAACCGATGAGACAGAAAATAGATCGGCACTTCCTCAGGCACACCCAGTACTGGTCCATCCTTATCAGGGACATGGTTGTGTAACAACTGCCCTGAAGCACTTATTGCTAGCATTGGTGTACAGTACCATGGGCTTACTCAGGTCTGGGTAGGCCAACAGGGGTACAGCTGTCAGCTGGTCCTTTAGAGCCTCGAATGCACACTGACAATCCTTGGTCTACATAAACCTAGCATGCTTCTTAGTTAGAGCTATTAGAGGACCTGCTAGCTGACTAAATGCTGGTATGAACCTCTGATAATATCCGATGGCTCCAATAAATTTCCTAATCTCTCTTACTGTCTTCGGTGCGCGCATGGCTCTTATAACCTCAACTTTATCTAAATCCGTTTTTATTCCTTCTTTGTTTATGATAAACCCTAAGTACTTTGTCTCTTCTTTCATAAACTGACACTTTGATAATTTTAACTTTAATCCATGTTCTCTTAACTAATTGAACACCTTCTGCAGATGTTCAAAATGCTCCTCCGGTGATTTTGAAAACACCATGATGTCATCTAGATACGCCATGACAAATGCCTCAGTGCCATTCAATACGATGGAGATTAACTGACTAAATACACCCGGGGCGTTTGCTAACCCAAACGGCATAACTCTAAAATTGAAGAGACCCATGTGGCAGGTAAAAGTGGTCTTTTCTTGATCCTTTTTGCTAAGTGCTACCTGCCAATATCCCAACCTCAAATCCAAGGTGGAAAAATATTTAGACATCCTAAAAGAGCTAGAATATCATCAATCAAGGGGAGGGGCACTGCCTGCAAATTCGTAACGGCATTTAATTGACGAAAATCCACACAAAACCTATGCCCTCCATCCTTCTTTTCAACAATCACTATTGGAAAACTCCAGGGAGATTTGGATCTTTCGATCATCCCTGATTCCATCATTTCATTCACTGCATGCTCTACTAATTTTCTTTTGTGGATTGGGGTCCTATACGGTCTTAACTTAATAGGTGGGTGATTACCCGTGTCTATCTTCATTTCAACTGTCTCTGTCTGTCCCAGTTCCTTATCAGTAATGGCTATTACCTCCCGATTACCATTCAGCAACCCCCTCAATTTCCTCCTATAACGCTCAGGGGCTGTTATATCTTCATCCCTTATTTCATTGCTACCTGTCTTATTCCAAGGCCTATTCTCATTCCATACTCTCACATGTTCGACTTCTCTCACTGGGCACGCCTGTGCCAGCTCCTCTCCCTGCTTTATTTTAATAGTTTTATTGGCAGTATTGGTTAACAGTAAGGGAACGGTCCCCAACCTCTTCACCAATGAATCACACATGGTTATTTCCCCTTCACTATTATCATACCTATCAGTAGGGACCACTTGGTACAGGTCACTGTTCAGCACTCCTTCTGTTATAAGCTTGCTCTTCCGAGATACAGTAGTCCTAGGGGGAAGCTTTATATCTGTCAGGGCCACCACCAGCAATTGTTCATAATTATCCTCTCCCAGCAGTATCCCTACCTCATCCAATGTTAGGGTGGTGGGGTCAAAATAGGGGTTCCTACTAACACCCCCTCTTATTCTATCCCAGAGTTGTTCGCTGGTTCAAGCCGCATCTATGGCTGCAGCCAGGCTCACCAGTCCCCACTTCAGAACATCACCCCTCAGGTCCCTGTCACTCAGCGCATCCACATACACATCGGCCAACAAGGCCAGAATAGGACCACTGTCCCAAGTCACCAACTCCGGAAAAGCTAAGACCGCTAGCCCTGCGATTCTTTCCCCCAATTCTTCATTAGTCTCTCCTTGTTCCTGCAACGGGAATAATTTCCTGACCTCCTCAATGGCTGTACGCTCACTTGCATATTGCCGCACCAGAGCGGATTTAAGCTCAGTCCACGTCAGGGCCAGGTTTTCTTTGTACCACCCCCTATGAACTTGGACATCTGCCCCGCTGTGACGTCATAAGCTCAGAGCACCATTTCCTGCTTCCTGTCAACGTTGTGATATGTTTGATCCAGAAAGCAGAAGTGATGTTCATCCATTCACGGTTGACTGAAGATGTAGACATGACTGGGGAGTCTGTGCTAAAAAATTTAGAATGCAGCAAAAAAAAAAAAAAAATTAATATCTGCAGAAAGCCGGACAAACAACTATTCAATGGTTGAATTGTTAATGTCTTTTATATAGCAGAAAAAAATAGTAGAGAAAAGAAACGGGTTACAGAAAAGAAAAGTATTTAACGTAAAAACTCATACACTGGATTCTAGACACAGAGAGAGTGTATGTGATTACTTGTTGTTAAATCGTCTCAGAACAATATATGACTCTTGTGATGGAGAGATAAAGATTTCTGTGCGGGGCTTAAAGTTATTGTGGTGTTCCTCCTCCCAACGCTTGCCCAGGCCAATTCTCTCTACTCTCTTCAAGAATTTTCTCCAGTCTCTTGTATATGAACGATGATTAACAAAACAAAAGCAAATAGTTTGTGTAATTTTGTTAAGGAGAGGTGGCTTCATTTTAACCCTTTTTTATTACTGTAGCTTGTTCGACGTTTCCGTTCCCAGTGGTAGCAATAATAGTAGCAGTAGTAGTCTTAGATGTTGGAGGAAGTAATTCGCTTCTTTGTACTTATATCAACAGCACATGTTAGCGGGCGTTTTGTCCCAATCTCTGAAGTCACTTTCTTACTTCTTCGAGCCTCCAACTCAACTCTGCTCACTTCCAATCTCCGACATCTCTCCACCCAGCTCAACTGCACTCAAAGACAGATGAGCCAAAACTCTCTTTTTCAGCATAACAACGCATTTATATAGGTAAACCTGGCTGGTTATAACTGACACTACTACTTCGCACATGATTATCACGGGGTTCTGGCTGCTTCAACCAAAATCATGTGAATTCCAAAGTTCCTTCTAGCTTACTCAGCTCTATTTCAATTTTTAATTGATAAAAATTATTTCGACCATTTCCATTGTCTTCTGATGACCCAGATTCAATGGGTACAAATTCTGCCCTAGATCAGATTTCCCCATCAGTAAACAAAATGCTCTGATTTAATTTCGCTATTCAAACCTACTCCAATTTCACTAAAAAAATATACGTGTGTGTGTGTGTGTTGACCCAGACTCTCTCTCTCTCTCTCTCTCTCTGTCACACCTTAGGTTTTGACATTTTTGTATAAAAACATCAACATTCATATGTTGATGTTTTTATGTGGTAATATGAAAATCTGCTATATTTTCTTTAGATTTCGACATTTTAATACAATTATGATAAATCAGCAATATTTTATTTAGAATTTGACATTTTATATAGACATTTTTTATATAGCTATATGAAATAAATATGCAAAACAGCTTTATTTTATTCAGATTCTGACTTTTCTATATAGAAATATAAAAATCAGCAATATCTTTGACACTTTTTTATACACAAATATTAAAATCAACATTTCATATTCTGACTTTTTTTTATAGAGAAATTTAAAAATCAGATATATTTTATTAACACTGACATTTTTATATAAAATTTTGAAAATCATCAATATTTTATACAGATTTTGAATTTTATATGGAAACATGAAAATCTTCATTTCCTTTAGATTTTGACATTTCTATATTGAAATATGAAAGACAGCATTGGTTTATTCAGATTTTGACATTTTTAAATACAAATATGAAAATCAGCTATATTTTCTTTGAATGTTGACATTTTTATATAGAAATCTGATTATACCCCTTTACAACTGTCTACACCTGATGATGTGACAACATTTAGTGCTCCAGTCCTCAGTCTTAGGACTACATTTTAACCACAGGCACTGACACTGGTCCAACGTGGCTGTTGGGCGCTTCAATCTACACCAACTCTACTCACATTGTGTTCTTGATCTCAGGTTTATATAGTTCTTGGCAAAACAAAAATGAACCCTTCCAGCATCAATCACTACTGGGAATGTCTAAAATTCTGGAGGAGCTGGATTTAAAGTTCCACAGAGTCAGGAGATCTGGTAGCAGCTGACATGGACTCCAGAAGAACTTGATGCATGATTCACAGCACAAGTCCTTGAGTGCTCAAAACTATCTGTTTATATGCACTTCAGCCCAAAACCAGTATGGGTTCAAAGAGTTCTGGTGATTCGTTGATTCCCTAATTTTCACATTAATCCCAACAAGGGTTCTTTGTCCCTTATTCCTGCTTTCTTAATCAACTTTCCAAATTTGGAGAATTATCGAACATCTTTGGGATTAATCACAGGGATTGGTCCTCCCTTCAAATCCAGCTTGTTTCACATTACACCTCATACCATTAATCCATACAGACGGTGTGCTAAATTCTTTTTCTTCTTCCACCTACCCTCTTGATGGCATCAGCATCACAGGATCATCGGTTATATTTTCTATAGATTTGGACTATTAGATATAGAAATATAAATATCTGGTATAGTTCAGAAATATTAAAAACAGCAATATTTTATACATATTTTGACACACACAACTTTTTTTTCAGGAAAATATGAAAATCTGCTATATTTTCTTCAGATTTTGACATTTTTATATAAAAATATGAAAATCAGCAACATTTTATTCATATATTGACATTTTCATATAGAAATTTGAAAACCAGCTATATTTTATTCAGATTTTAACATTTTTTAATAGAAATAAGAAAAGTGAGCAATATTATATTCATATTGACATTTTTATGTAGAAATATGAAAATCAACATTTTATTGATTTTTTTTTATGGAAATAGCAATATTTTATTCAGACTTTGAATTTCTATATAGAAATATGACTAAAACAGCAACATTTTATTCAGATTTTCACATTTTTATATAAAAATATAAAAATCAGCTATATTTTCTTCATCTTTTGATATTGCTATATAGAAATATTCAGATTATGACTTTTATATGAAAATATGACAAACAGCAATATCTTATTTAGATTTTTACATTTTATATGGAAATATGAAAATCAGCCATTTTATACAGATTTTGTCATTTTTATATGGAATCTGAAAATCAGATCCATTTTATTCAGATTTTGATTTTCTTTATATAGAAAAATGAAAATCAGCTCTATTAAGATTTTGACAGGTTTTATATAGAAATATGAAAAATTAGATATATTTATATAAATAGATTCTGATGCTTTATATGGAAATATGAAAATCAGCAATATTTTATTCAGATTTCGACTTTATTATATTGAAATATGAAAATCTATGTTTTTTCAGATGCTGACTTATTTATATAGAAATAGGAAAAACAGTAATATTTTATTTGTAACCACCATCCCCGGCATTTGTCTTTAGGTTCCTTCAGACCACCAGATTTCCCCATCAGTAAACAAAATGCTCAGATTTAATTTCAAGCTGGTATCATGTTGATGAGCACAGTTCCACTTGACCAAGCTAGTGTTTATCTCCTTCACGATCCGTCACTCCTCTGCCACATGTTTTAGATTTCAGAGGGTGAAAAGATCACTGATGAAGTAAACTGAAGTGAAGAAAAGAATTCTTTGGAATAAAGGATCAACTCAGGTTAAAAATCTATCAACAATTTGGCTTATATATGATTTGTTGCATACAGTGATTTTAACCCGTCCCACTTTGGTTATAATCAAATGACACTGGGATCCCCTTTTGGAGTTTACATCCTGTGTCGTTTTCCAAATTTAGGGGTTGTTCAGCCCCCTTTGAGAGTGGTTTCAAGCTGCCCCTTATACTCCAACTCCTTTCCCATCTTGCACCATCACTCCATATAGGTGGTGCTAATCTCTCTCTCCCTTCTCCCACTTTCTCAACATCCAACCTCAGCCCACTCTACACTGTAATGAATCTAAACTTTTAGAACGTGTAGGCGAAAAGGAGATTTCCAGTCATTAATCTTTCTTTATCAGCTTGTCATAAGGTGATTTCTCAATTAACCAGGCCACACAGCACCAATAGTGCTGATATCACTGCTATAGATACTAATGTTCCCAGCATAGCTGGACAGTTTATTATTATCAGTGTGACTTATTCATATTTATGCTTTTTTATATAGAAATATTAAAATACACTAGATTTTAGTCAAATTTTGAATTTTTATATAGAAATATGACAAAACAGCAACATTTTATTCAGATTTTGACATTTATATGGAAATAGAATAAATATGGCAGATTTTCATGTCTTTGATTTTCTCGATATGTAACACCATATCCTCACCCCACTGGACCCACACACACCACAAGACCAGCCGTTGATCCGGTATGGTTCAGTATTGCAGGTTAGACACAAGTCTCCAGTTCCCAATGTCAATTCGAAGCCACTCTCCAGGCAAGTTGTGATTGTTTTGATCCTGGAGAGTGGTCATCAGATCGTAGAAATTCGGAAGCTCTCTGTTGGTCCACCTGCAAGTTCATCGGATGAGAATTGGGTTAACAGAAAAATAAATATAACCAAGTCGATTCAATTTTGAAAGGACAAAAGTTTTTTTTATATATGAAAGCAAACACACAAAAAAAAATTCTTGTTGCACAAGGTTGAATGTTTTTTGTATGTGAACAGTAGCCAAACAAACACAAATACTTGACCTTCGTTTTAACCTTTTTTAGTCTATTCTAAGTGCAATTACTACAACCTTCGATGTCCCCATTCTCAGTAGTAGTAATTGTAGTAGTAGTAGTAGTATTAGTAGTAGCAGGAGTAGCGGTACTTAGAGGTTAGCGGCAGTATTTCGCTTCTTTGCCCTCAGCTTCAGCAACGCACAGCAGACGTTTCCTTTTCAATCTCTGACATCTCTCCACTCAGTTCGACTGCATTGAAAGACAGAAGAACACAAAACTGTCTCCTCCAATTGGCTCGCCTCTTTAAGAGAACTGGCCTCACATGTCCCAGACTGGTGACATATCTGTTTTTCTAGTGCAAATGTACTGACATACTACCAAAATACAACTTCACTCCTCCAAGAATAAAAAATTTACTTTTTCATTGATTGGTTTCCAAGGTTCACAAGACACTATTGTTTATTACCTCACTATTAATTATTCTGCTGCTCTTTGTAAACTACAGAGATTCTTGTTTTAAGAATAAAATTCTAGATCAAAACATCCTTAATTTTAACTTTGATTCTTATAGTGTCAAAATCCATTTCTTTTAAAAGTTCCAAATTATTATTGTTCCAGTAATTTTCTATTAGTAATCTGATATCCTTTGTACACTTACAAAAAGATCGTATTTCATGTTCTAAATTAACTTTCTGTAACATTTACATTTCAAAGTCTTTATAGCATATTAACATCTTGGTTATTCGAAAACGCCTTTCTTTCACTTGGTATTTTCTATTTTTCAGTATATCCTCCTTTATTATCATTATTTCTGCCACAGATATAAATATGAAAATCAGCTTTATTTTCTTCAGATTTTGAGATTTTTGTAGAGAAATATAATCATCAGCTATATTTTCTATGGATTTTGACATTTCTATATATAAATATGAAAATCAGCTATATTTTATTCAGATTCTGATTTCTTATATAGAAAGAAAAACAGCAATATTTTATTCAAATTTTAACTTTTGTTATATAGAAATATAAAAATAAGCAACATTTTATATTGATTTTGACGTTTTTGTATAGAAATAAGAAAAATCAGCAATATTTTTTATGGAAACATGAAAATCAGCAATATTTTATTCATATTTTGAATATTCTTATATAGAAATATGAAAATCTGCTATATTTTCTTTTGATTATTTATATAGAAATATGAACATTTCCTATATCTTCTTCAGATTTGGCATTTCTATATAGAAATATGAAAATCAGCTATATTTTTTTCAGATTTTGACATTTTATTTAGAAATAGGAAAATTTAGATTTATTCAAATTTTGAATTTTTATATAGAACTATGACACAAACAGCAATATCCGAGTAAGATTTTGACTTTTTATATGTTAATATGAAATTCAACTATATTTTCTTCAGATTTTGAATGTTTTTATACAGAAAAAAAAAAATCAATATCTCATTCAGATTTTGAATTTTTTATATAGAAATAGGAAAAACAGCAATATTTTATTCAGATTTTGACTTTTATATCAAGATCTCAAAATATTGCTGTTTCTTAGAAATAAGAAACATTAGCCATATTTTATTGAGATCTTGACATTTTATATGGACATATGAAAATGGGCAATTTTTTTCAGATTTTAATTTTTTATAAATGTGAAAATCAGCTTTATTTTCTTCTGCTTTTGATGCTTTTATATAGAAATATGATAATCAGCTATATTTTCTTTAGATTTTGACATTTTTCATACCAATCAGCAATATTTCATGCAGATTTTAACATATACAAATCTGAATATCTACTATATTTTATTCCAATTTTGTAATAAAATTAGACAAAAACAGCTACATTTTAATCAAATTTTGAGTTTTCTATATGGTAATATGAAAATTAGCAATATTTTCTTGAGATTGCCTTTTTTTATAAAGAAACAAGGAAAACAGCAATATATTATTCAAATTTTGATTTTATATAGAAATATGAGTAATATTTCATACAGATTTTGAAATATTTCCATATATGTTGATTTTGACTTTTTTATATGTAAATATGAAAATAAGCACTATTTTATTCATATTTTGAATTTTTATATAAAATATTACAAAAATAGCAACATTTTATTCAGGTGTTGACATTTCTATATAGAAATATGAAAACTTTCACGATTTTCTACAGAATGTCTTTTTTATATATAAATATAATAATAAACTAGATTCTCTTCTGATTTTGATATTTCTATGTGGATAATCAGCTATATTTTCTTCAGATTTTGAATTTGTATATGGAAATATGACAACAATGTTTCATGCAGATTTTGACTTTTTTATATAGAAAATTTATTCAGATTATGATGATTTTATATAGAAATAGAAAAAACAAATATTTTATCCAGATTTTGAATTTTTTATATGGAAATATGAAAATCAGAAACATTTGCATTTTGACATTTTATATGGAAATATGAAAATAAGCAATTCTTTATACATATTTTGACATAGAAATATGAAAATCTGTTATATTATTCTAGATTCTGACTTTTTTATATGAAATATGAAAATCAAGAATAATTTTCAGATTGACATTTCCATATGTTAATATTATAATCATATATTTTCTTCAGATTTTGACATTTCTATTAAAAAATATGAAAATCAGCTAGATTTTATTCAGCTTTTGACTTTTTACATATAAATATGAAAATCTGGAACATTTTTTTTGAGATTCTGACATTTCTATATAGGAATATGAAAATCAGCAATATTTTATTTCTATTTTAACATTTGAATGAATAAATATGAAAATAAGCAATATTTTACTCAGATTTTGAATGTGATACTATTTGTCGTTGCCGAGGTAAAATGGAAGAAAATCTTGTTAAAATATAAGAAAGTGTTATGTACTGAGAGACAGTGAAAAAGAAGGGTTAATACCAAAAACCCATGGGAATTCATATATAAACGACTTGAATTGTATGTCGAGCAGTTTGAACACTGGAGAGGTGACCCAGATTTAAGGGGCAATGTGGATTTTGACACAGCTGCAAATGTGAGCTGTAAAGCAAAAATTTCATTTTTGCTAAACAATGAATTTGGAGTTGATTCTTCTTGTTGAGAGTTAATTCAAGACAGGAGTTGGGTGGATAAGCTAGGAGGTTTAGCGAGAGATTGGGAGAAGGGAATTCCCCAAAATTATGTCAATAAATACGACTGCACAAAGTGAATTCACCAGTAGGAGATGAGTCAGAGCAAAAGAGACAGAGACAGAAGAGAGGCCCACATGATTATCTGCTGAAAAGAAGCCTTCAACTTCAGCCTTGTACCAAACTTTACCAACAACAGCAAACCAGATTTTTGCCAAGTTGACGATAGTATCACTTCCGATTCAGATGTAGGCTGGGAAGATAAATAATTTCATGCGAACTCTGATATAAACCAATTATTGTACTGAAACTGATATAAAAACAGTATTTACTTTTGTTTTATTTGAGTGTTATTTTTTTTCTCTGTACGTCACCGCCCTGCTTGGACTAGCCCAACAGGAAGATACTCGCGATGATTCGATCTTGGCTGCCTTATGATCTAAAAATTACAATGTGGGATAAAGTAGCTCTGGATTGAAGCAGTCACTGGAAGTCTTGGACAACTGGCTCGGGTATTACATGATTACATGAATTTTCTCATGGTAATATGAAAATCTGCTATATTTTCTTCAGATTTTGCCTGTTTTAAATAGAAATACAAAAAACCAGCAATACTTTATTTAGCTTGACATTTTTTGTGTATCTATGAAATCAGCAATTTTTTATTCATATTTTAACTTTTTATATTGAAATATTAAAATCAGCTATATTTTCTTAAGATTTTGACTTTTTATATGGAAATATGTGAATCAGCAATATCTTACAAAGTTTTTGAATTTTTTATATATAAATATGAAAATCAGTAATATTTTATTCCTATATTGACTTTTTATATAGAAATATAATAATCAGCAATATTTTACTCAAATTTTGAATCTTTTATATGGTAATATGAAAATCTGCTATAGGTTTGGGGGGAGGGGATTTTCAATTTTTTATATAGAAATATGAAAACTGGCAATATTATATTTAGATTTTGATATTTATATGGAAATACAATAATCAGCAATATTTCATGCAGATGCTGACATTTTTGTATGGTAATATGCAAACCTGCTATATTTTCTTCAGATTTTGACTTTAAATATGAAATCAGCAATATTTTATATAGATTTTTATATAGAAATATGAAAAATTACTATATTTTCATCAAATTTTGATTTTTTTTTATAAAATAGAAATATGAAAAATCAGCAATATTTATTTAGATTTTGACATTTTATATGAAAATTAGAAATATTTTATTCATATTTAAATTTTTTATATAGAAATATTAAAATCAGTTATATTTTATTCAGATTTTCAGTTTTTTATATAGAAAGATGAAAATAAGCTTTATTATCTTCAGAGTTCAACTTTTTTATATGGAAATACAAGGTATATTTTCTTCAGATTTTGTAATTACAAACAAGAAGTGTAAGAATTTTAACTCTTATACATGCTAAGAAAAACTTAGTCATAAAAAACACAAAAATAAAAATACTTTTTCTTTGTTATGGGTTGTGGTTATCTGCAATAAATGAATGAATTGTATACTGAATAGATTATTTTATTATAAATCTTTCTGGAAATATTATTTTGGGGGGTCTGTTTCATCCTTCAATTTTTCAATAAGCCAAGTGTTTCTTTTATTAAATAAAGGCATATTTGAAGAATCAAAAATGTAATGTTTAATGTCATTTTCGAGTGTGAACCTTTATTAAAAGAAATTTTTTTTTCCTTTTAGTAAATGTTAAATTATTTTTTGTATGAATGTACAAAAATAAAGGGATATAATTCTGATTTCTTACCTTTGACCATTCTACCAAGTTTCATAAAGCATATAGAATAAAAAAATGTACTTAAGTATTGGTTTATATAGGATTATAATCTATATAATAAATGCGAATGTGTCACACTTTTTCAACTTTACTCCTAGAGGTCATAGCCCAACATATACCATTTTGGAATCAGGCAGACTCCATGAGCAAATTAAAAACATTCTGAGCCAGATTTGGACCCACAATCCTGAAATTTTGGATTCCCAAGTTTTCATTACTATGATCGTTTTCACATTCCGCCATCTTAGCTTCTCCTCATAAAAACAGTTAAAGGGAGACTACTCTCAACTTTCGATAGTTCATGTTCAAAGGAAAAAATTACAGTGTTTCAAAATAAAATTGTCCAGGTTTTCAACTATACTCCTAGAGATCATAACCCAACATACTGTGATCAAATTAAAAACATTCTGGGTCAGATCTGGACCTGTAATCCTGAAATTTTGGATTCCCAAGTTTTCATTACTGTGATTGTTTTTCCCCATTTTTTGTTTTACATGATTTTTTTGTGACAAATTTTTTGTATGATAAAAATTTTTATAACTTGGAAATAAATTTGGGAATAATCAAAATTAATTGCTAAATCCAGCAAAAGTTACCCATGAAATAAAAATAATAATTCCTCACTACCAATTGTGTTGAAGGCCTAATAAAGAGCTCTCTGCAGGAGCTAGCTTAAATGCCACCTAATAGGATGACTTTTAAGCTAGTAATAAAGATATCAGTTTAATGCCAGTGAATTAAAATGAATTCAAATTGAACACAATTATTTAACAATATCAATTCAATAACCCAATTTTTTCACCTCCCACAATCTGTTCTCTGACAAACAATAGGGTTTCCGCTTTGACCAATCTACTGCTGATGTGCTTATGGCCATAACTGAATATGTATACCAAGATAATAATGGCGAAGCTCAAGCTGTTGCTCTAGATATATCGAAAGCATTTTACAGGTTTTGGCATGCGGGCCTTCTATGTAAGCTTCAGAGATACAGCATTACAGGAAAATTGATTTAATCCAATCATTCCTGTCAAACCGTGAAATGAAGGTTGTTCTGAACAGGTTCTCTACCTTCCATACAAACACTGGTGTTCCTCAGGACTCTATCCTTGGTCCTACTCTGTTTCTGATCTTCAACTACATTGAATCAATTGCTGCATCTACCACAAGTTGGATATTTGTGATGCACCAGGTTTTACATGCCCAAGTCCATCCTTCAGATCTACCATACATCCATGCATGGAATATTGTTGCCATATATGGCCAGGTGCCCGCACTGTTCATCTTGAAGTTCTCAACAAAATCCAAAAACGGATATGCAATGTGATCAGACCTGACTTGGGGTTCCAACTTCAGTCACTTTCTCATTGATGCAATTTGGCTTCCCCTGTCTTTTCTATAAATATTTTCATAGCATCTGCTCGGACAAGCTATTTTCATTGGTGCCCCGACTGCATGAATTTAAGTGTGCTACTAGGTTGGCATCTCTGTCCCACCCTTTTACTGTCAACAGTTAAATGTAACCACCTCTTCTACTCCAACAGCTTCTTCTCTCATTCGTCCCGACAGTGGAACTCCCTTCCTCTTACATGCTTCCCTGATAACTATAATTTTCAAACATTTAAATGTCATGTCAATCAACATCTTCTGATGCCTTGATCACATTCTTCTTTTTATCCTCCTCCATTCTTCTTTTTATCCTTTCCCCAACCTCTCCTCATACCCAGTTTTTCCCTTTAATTACCATCTGTAGCACCTTGCATACTAATGGCATTCCTGCCTTGCTTGAGGTAAATTACATAGAAAAAAAAAAAATTTTCACGTGTTTTTTTAAGTTAGGAGTGCCATTCACAGTTTTGTTTAACCTTTGACCCCACAGACTACTGTATATAATAAACGTTATTTTCATTAGGTTTTAATTAAAAAGGTAAACATTACATTTACAAAAATCCAGTTAATTAACACTTAAATTTACTAAATGATTTCGAAACATATATCAAGGACAAATATTGAACTTTTAAGAAAATTTTTACTTTATTGTTTACATTTTCATCTATAACGGCAGTTTGATGAGGTACAAGAAAACGTTCCAGTGTTTTAAAATAGGTACCTCCACTTTTTCGCGGAAAACAGCATAGCATAATGAAAAAGGCCACAAACTTAATAAAAAGAAAGTTTTATCATCAAAATGTTTATTATTAAGATGAAAGACCAAGGCATTTTTTTTAATTTTTTAATGCTTTCTAGCACATTAAAAATTTTGATTCAAAATCTTTTTTTTTTATGTTGTCACAGTGTCAGGACTGCGAGTTCGTTTTCGTCTGAAATGACGCAGTAAAGAAACCACTAACACTAACATACCAGGGTCCCTTCAAAGTCTTAAAACGCTCTGAGAAGCATCTCACCATTGATCGAGGAAACCAGACGGACACCATCTCTATTGACAGAGTCAAACCAGCTTTTCTGGAAAAATCTCCACGGGAGACAGAACCCGTCTCAACACACCCAGAAACCCCACCTGTCCCAACAACCACACGACCGCAACCACCAAGGTCAGAGCCAATACCAGAAGCACCCACCACTCCAACCAGGCAGACCCGTCTAGGATGGAAAGTCACCTTCCAGAAGAAGTACAAGACATATATTTACTTCTAATTGATGATGATCAATTATCCTGGGAGGGGGCCTTGTCGCAGTGTGCCCGATCACTTTTTGTAAACAATCCCGTATACGCCTTCGGCAGAGAACGGTCACAATCCATGTGTGCTAAAAATAGCAATGACCTATTTTCAAACCAAAAAATAAAACACAAAAACTTATTTTTCGCCACGAAACCAAAACAAAATACTTTTAATTTCGTACCGAAATTAATTTAAATACAGTCAACAAACATCAAATACACTTTTGACTGTAATTAATAATTATAGTCACTTATTGGTTTAGCGGGACCGCTGCTGTTGTACGGACTGTTTCCATAAATACCAGCGACTTCACAGCAATCAGGAGAGACGGCTAGGGAGCCAGGAGCCTTCCTACATCGCGACTTTGACGTGCACAGTCAAGTTGACCAAGCCCAGCAGCCGGCGGGACCCCGCAGCAGTAGCAGCAGTTGTTCAAACAGTCCTTTTCAGGGCTAACTTCCGAAAGTCATTCTAACACGATACTCGCTTCACTCCCTGCTACTGCTAACCTCCAGCGCCTTCCAGCAACCTCCAGCAACATCCAGCTCACTCCTGCAACATCCGGCTCACTCCAGCAGCTTCCAGCTCACTCCTGCAGCTCTCAGCGACCCATAGCTCACTCCCGCAGCTTCCAGCTCACTCCTGCAGCTTCCAGCTCACTCCTGCAGCTCTCAGCGACCCATAGCTCACTCCCGCAGCTTCCAGCTCACTCCTGCAGCTCTCAGCAACCCACAGCTCACTCCCACAACATCCAGCTCACTCCTGCAGCTTCCAGCTCACTCCTGCAGCTTCCAGCTCACTCCTGCAGCTTCCAGCTAATTCCCACACTTCAACAACCACACACCGTCGGCACCGACCGGAGCAACCACACTCGTCAACAATCATCAACCACCGACCCGACTGGAGCATCCACACATCAACCCTCAACCGGAAAGTCAGCACCTCAACATCCAACTCAACATCGCAACGCCAGCCGTCTACTGCCATCGCAACGCCAGCCGTCTACTGCCATTGACGCCCAGCTACCGACTCCAGCGTCCGTCGATATCCAGATCCCAATACACGACTTTCCTTCGTCTCACCATCTACCGCAGGCTAAACAAATAAATAAAGACACGATACCCATCGTCTTCAACTGACCATCTGTGTTTTGTCATCCTTCTTTGCTATTGCCGTTACCTATCCTTGCCTTTGTGTTCACTTTCTTAGTTGTACGGTCGATTGGCACTCACACCTTTCGGCCCACTGCAACAATCTCATTGGTGTGTGTAATAATTACAAATGCTTTTTGGCACTTTTTCCCCAGTGAAAACACATTAATTTGGAAATCCTTGCAAAAATCAAATTATTGTCGGCAAATTTGCTTTTTAGGCCCTGCACTATTAAAAATTTCTCAAATTGTTATATTTCCGTGGCAATTAACATGCTGAACTCGAAAATAGCAATTAAATTTTGATAAAATCTACCATTTTGGAGTTATCGACAATAAAAGTTCGGACTCAGTCGCGTTCAGCCATCAGCCATTACTGGCCTTGTTTGACTACATTCACTGCGGAACATTTTGTGCACGAAAGATTAATTAACGGCATTTTTACTGCCCTTAAACTGATCTTACTCATCTAAATTACTGCGCACTTAAGTTGTGTTGAAAAGCAATGACAAGTGTGTTTTTTTTATAGTAAACCCCTTTTTCTGTGTAGAAAAACAATGACAACTAAATAAATTACAAAATAAAAAAAAGGCTAAAAAGGAAAAAAGAACACAAAATGAATGAAATTATTTTTGTTTGAGAAAATCTTGGTAATTTTTTTTTTACAAATGTTACCCACCCACACTTATTTAATTACATGAAATTTCGCGAAATTCCTTTCTATATAAAGAAAACATTTTTAAAGTCCATACGGTACCCAATTATTTCCACTTCCCAAAAACATAAAAACTGCACAATCATCAAGAGTACTTTTTTTTTTTTACAATTATACATAAACTTCACTAGAGACACTACCCGACCGTATTATTATTTTATTCGTGTGTAATAAGCAACAGGACAATACAGTAAAATTTGTAAAATTAAGGAATCTTAAGAATAAGATACTTATACAAGTACACACACAGTAGTGCCTACCAATTTGAATTATTAACACTTGTGACACTTGTCTACGTGTACTTCCGTCTCGAAGAGTGTTAATTGAATGCCCCTGGGGATAAGGAGTTCTCCCTCTTAGACTGCTAAGGTACCACATCACAGACATACGTTGGTCAATGTGAAAAAGATTTTTCTAAAAATGAAAAACATTTCAACTTTTTATGCAGCAAAAATTAATACTTGCTTGAAAGAAAAACGTCAAACTTTTTCTTTTCAAAATTAGATTAATCTTGATGCCATTAGTGAAAAGAAAAACTAAATCAAGTAATTCAATCTCCCCCATACTAACAAACGTCGATCTCGCCTATAAAATTGTATTTGAAAAATAATTATGAACATTAGTGAAAAAAATGTTCAGTCATTTGTAGTAGCATTTACGCTGAAATTTAAAAAATATTTCAGTCGTTTGTTCAATTTCAAAAAACGATTGGAAGCGCGACTACACAAAGTCAAATAGAAGGAAGGAAAGAAAGATTGAACTGCACTAGTAGTGAGTGAATAAGATCGGCCTGTAAATTGAAAAATTCCGATTTTACTTGCCTAGCCTCAAGCACTGGACCACGGAATCATTCTAGTTTGGGTCAAAAGTTGAAACCTTGCGATAAGTCTTTCTAGTCTGGGTTAAGTTAGCAGGAAAAGTTTCGTATTTAATGTAAACCTACCAAAACAAACTTTGACTTATTTTTTTCTAAAATAAAAAACAAATTAAAAAATACCTATACAGAAATTGATAGTTTGTTTATTATCTAAAAAACTGAATTCATTGTTGAACCTGTCAATATATGTCCATTGAGAAAGAAATACAATACGTCTCTTCAGTGATTTATTTATTTTTTTTAGTCGTACTTGCAGTTACATTTTTGTTGAATTATTGATCCTAGGTTAAAAAACGAAATAAAATCGAGGTCTTTTAATTTTACTTATTTGCTACCAAAATATGTTCTTGTTTTGTAAGAATTAACGTTAATTTCTTTAAAAAAATAAATTAAAAAAACAATTTCTAAAAAATATAGATTCCTTTAAAATATAGATTCCTTTAAAATATTAAAACTAAAACTAAAAGTAACCAATAAAGTATTTTTCTTCCGTCATGATTTCGTGAATTAATGAGAAATGACAAGTTATCTCCAACAAACAAATAAAATCAAAAAGTTTAAGCAAAAATTCTTATATTTAATAATTTCAGCATAAGAAAATTCTGTCAAAGGTAATAAAGAAAAAAAGCTATACCTAAAGTTTAAAATGCATTTTATAAAAAAATTTTCTTTCCAAGCTTAGATTTAATTTAATATTTCCAATAAGCAGAATAATGGATTATTGCACTGCTAGTGTTCCGTATTTCTTTAATTTTAATTTTTCACTCAAAAACTAATGACGTCCGGTATTGATGTTATTTTCCTTTTTCGTTCTTTCTCTCGAGTTAGCTAGAGATAATCACACTTGACTACATCTTCCTTCTCTCTTTTTTTTTTTTTTTAACTGAAAAAAACTTGTCGGAATTAGCTCCTCCACAATTCCTTAATACTTCAACATGGGACTCTCTTCCCTGGCTATATAAATACTGGCTGACCCTTCGTTTCAATCTCTCTTTTTTTCGACTCCTGAGGCAACGAATATGGCCGCAGAATTGCGTGCAGAGGAGGTTCGGAATGCAACTCGGCGACATATCGCATGCGTCACATTGCCGTGTAACGATTACTACTATGTTTGACACGCCTACATTTTTGTCAACTGAGATTAGTCAAATAATAAATACTAACTATCACAGGACAATTTACTGATCGCATTCACCACACTGAATTTTTCCTACTGTTAATTCACAAACATGCTTTTGTTATAAAATTGTCGCAGTTAGCTCCCCTTTATTTTCTTAACGCTTCACCAGGGGTCTCTCTCTCCCGGGAGTATAAATACGGGCTGACCTTTCGCCTCTGCCTCTCTTTCCACAGCTCTTTCCACGGCTTCGCCCACGTGCGGTCAGACTTGCCTCTCTCGAGGCCGACATCCACGCACGTGGTGCGAGGTACAAAAACCTTTTCTTAGCATCTCCAGTATGTGAACTCTAATACGCTAAAACAAAATTTCACAACCGTACGGACATTTCAACTCACACACAATAACTTTCCATACAGACACTAAACGTTTTATTCATGTTTTAAATGATGTATTTGTAATTCGTGTTTTTAACCTGTTTGTTAATAATATATATTTGTTCGCATACATATATATCTGTCCTGTTTGTTTCTTTGGACTCCATTAAGGTCCAACATTTTTATGTGGCTGGACCGGCCAGAGATAATTCATCTTCTCTACTTCTTCCATTCTCACACGGCCGGTCCACTACAAAATCACCGATTGGGCAATTTTTCATCCAATCAGACATTTTTTGTGTGCTCTCGAAATTTCTCCCGCCGTTGTCATGGGAGCCTACCCATAGTTATATAAACCAGAATTCGTTCCAAAAATAGATAGTAGAAGTAGAACTCAGTAGAACTCAGCAACTCACACACGTCTACACAGACTATTCATTCTACGAACTGCACACACGCACACACACAGAACTTAAATATCAGTTCTATTTAACAAGTCAAGTTGCAACAGCTCTGTTAGTTATATATAATCCACAACTGATTTATTACATGTTCTTCTGAAAACATCATTCTATTTAATACAGAACTTTGAACATTCTTTCAGAAAACTTGTTTATTTACATTTAATCTTTCAGCTAACAGTTAAAGGGAAACTACTTCTTCTTTCTTATTGTTTCACACATTACAAAAAAATGTTTTGTATTTGTTGATTTTTATATATATTTTATCGTTGAAACAAAAATCGGTTTTCCATTGTTTTTCCTTGATACAAAAATGTATAATTGTTAAATGCTATTCAACACGCAGCCACATCAACCTTTTTCAACGCAACCAGCATTTACAGCCGGATAAGCGGACCGTGACCACAAACGAGGGCATATGTGAGGCTTTTCGTGAGTACTTTCAGGAACCTTTCACCAGGGAGCCCGGTCTGAGTCCTGCTCAGTTCGACGCCTATTTAGCTGACTTTCCCTGCCTTGAGGCAGATGAAGCAGCTAAGTGCGAGGATCCCATTACAGGGTCGGAAATCTGGGATGCGCTGAAACAGGTTGGCCTGGACAAATCTACGGGATTAGATGGTCTTCCGTACGAAGTTTACTTGAGGCAGTCCCCTGTTTTTGTTCCCTTGCTGGCACTGATTTTCGGCAAGTGGTTGAAGCAGGGGTCTATACCCCAACGCTTCACCAGGGGCATAATCAAGTTGTTACGTAAGGACAAAAACGGTAGGGATGGGTTAGATAACTTTCGCCTTTTAACTATGCTAAAGTCAGAGTTAAAGATTTTGGCTAAGGTCTTAGCGAACCGTTTGCAGGTTGTCCTCTCTAGTCTGATTGGCTCCGAACAGACTTGTGCTGTGAAGGGCAGGACTATTCAGGACAACCTTCACATGGTGCGCTTGATCATCGAGCAAGTCGACAATGAAGCCGCGCTGATCAATTTAGATCAGTCCAAGGCATTCGATAGGGTTGACCATCGGTTTTTCGAGGCTGTTCTTTCGGTGGCTGGTTTCGGGCCGTACTTTCGCACCTGGATACGACTTCTGTATGCAACTGCCGGTGCGCTGGTGGAAGTGAATGGCGTACGATCGGAGCCTTTCGTGTTGTCTCGCTCCATTCGTCAAGGTTGTCCGCTTTCGCCTTTGCAGTACGTTCTTGCGTTGGAACCTTTCCTTTGCAAGTTAAAGACGAATCCGGTCCTACGCGGAATTTCCCTACCTGACACTACCAATGCGCCCAGGTATTCCGCCTATGCTGATGACGTTTCGGTTCCTGTGTCGAGCAGGGCCGAGATTAACGAAATCAGCAAAGAAATCAGTGCTTATGAGATGGTGACAGGGGCCAAAATCAACCGCGATAAGTCTGTTGGCTTGCGGTTGGGTGCGTGGAAGGGAGTTTTTCACCCCGGACCTTTCCTCTGGACGGATGAGCCGGTCAAGATTCTCGGCGTCTGGTTCGGTCCTGGTCTCCAGTTGGATATGAACTGGTCGGAGGTGCAAGGGAAGACCGAGATCGCAGTTTAGTGGTCTCGGAGGAATCTTTCCTTAAAGGGGATGGCGGAAGTATGTGTTTCACACATCTACCCGATTCTCCTTTACCGACTCTCTGTGCTTCCACTTCCGTCTGACACTTTACTGGCATTAGTGCAGCTCTTGTTCTCCTTGTGGGGAGGCAAGGCCGCCAGAGTTTCTCGGGAGATCTGTTGCCTTCATCCATCTGAAGGCGATCTAGGTATGCCTAGCATTGAGATTCGTCAATATATGCTTCGCGTCGGATTCCTGGATCGAATGTGTCGCAAACCGGATGAGGTGGGCGCCTTCTGGAAGGAAGACGCCCGTAAGAGTTTCCCATCCCTGAGAAGTGTGCACTCGGCCGAGGAGGAGGCCCACCGTTTACCAAAATTCGAGTGCTCCTTCTATCGTGAATGCCGTCGTGCCCTGAAACACCTCTTACGGGCGTTGGATGGCCTCTCCAACGTCCAGGCGTTGTCTCGTCAGGCATTATATCAGGTGTTAGTTAGGGGGGCCGTTCGTGATGATTTGATAGACGAGCTCGGTCTTACGAAGCAGGAGGCTAGCTCGATATGGCCTTGGGCGCCCGGGTTGAAATGTCTCAATAACAATGAGGCATCACTCACCTGGCTGGTGATGCGTGGGACCCTCTGGGTCGCCAAAAGACTTTGCTTAGCGGGCTTGGATAAATATCCAAACTGCCGCCACTGTAATGGGGAAGTCGAGACCATTGGTCACGCCTTTTTTCATTGCACGGTTGTAGCACCGCTGTGCAAGTATGTTGAAGGCCTCATGGTTCGCATGCTGTCTGGAATGTTCTTTGTCCTTGAGGCCGCTACTGTTTGTAGCAATGTGGCTCCGCTGTTGACGAGGTCTGAACACTATGTGTTCATATGCTTGCTAGGTGTTATGAGAGTCATGATTTGGACGACACGTCAGAAGGGATTCTATGGAGGCGAGAAGTTTACCTCTTCTCAACTGATCTTGTACTTTAAGCATCAGCTTAAAGTCAAGATTAGGTCGGAAAGGCAGCGACTCTCTTCATCTGAATTCGGCAAAAGGTGGGTGAATCTTGCGCGCTTGTGTCGTGTGAAAGGGGCTGACCTGGAGTGGCACTTTGATGCCGGTTAGACATCAGAATATTGCTTTAGCTGGTTTGAACACGGGCAACCCATCCCAAAATTAGGTTAGCTTAGGTTTTGTTTTTGATTCTTTAGTTTCATTTTCCAGTAAACTTAGCTAGGGTATGTATGCTCATTGGCACCTTTTATTTCTGTCCCTATTTTTATTTAAGTTTAATTCCCCATCCCCTCCCTCGTTAGGTGGTCAGTGACGTCAGTTCTCTGGTGGATGCGGGGCGTTTTTCGTTTCGGGTGTGATTTTTCGTATCTGTTGTTGTGTCTGAATGAGTGCATGTCTGTGTGAGTGCTTGGGATGAATGAATGTTTTTAATTTTTTATAGTCCCGCGTTAATTTCGCCCGGTTAACTGATGCTTCTGCCACATTTTGTGATTGTGGGGTTTTTATTGCTAACACGATTTTGTTTAGTTTCTTGTAAATAGTTATTTGTCTCATATTGTAATTACTCATTGGGGTTACTTTTTAAAATTTTAAATTGTTATTTTATCCCCCCCACCCACCCACAAACGATAAATTGTACATATGGGGTCTAGTTAGTATTTTCATAGAGTCATTGAGGTATTATGGTGGGTGTAGTAAGAAAGGTAAGTAAGAATGAGTTGTTTTGGTGCAAGAAATATTGTTAGTATGATTGGGTCAGCGTTTGTGGCTAGCTAAGTTTAAAAGTTAAGACAGAAGACCGACCTTTTCCCCATTCCCCACTTCGGCCTTGTGCCACATTTTCTGTTTAAATACAGAAATTAATAATCTCTTTTTTTCGACTCCTGAGGCAACGAATATGGCCGCTGAATTGCGTGCAGAGGAGGTTCGGAATGCAACTCAGCGACATATCGCATGCGTCACATTGCCAGATAAGCGGACCGTGACCACAAACGTGGGCATATGTGAGGCTTTTCGTGAGTACTTTCAGGAACTTTTCACCAGGGAGCCCGGTCTGAGCCCTGCTCAGTTCGACGCCTATTTAGCTGACTTTCCCTGCCTTGAGGCAGATGAAGCAGCTAGGTGCGAGGATCCCATTACAGGGTCGGAAATCTGGGATGCGCTGAAACAGGTTGGCCTGGACAAATCTACGGGATTAGATGGTCTTCCGTACGAAGTGTACTTGAGGCAGTCCCCCGTTTTTGTTCCCTTGCTGGCACTGATTTTCGGCAAGTGGTTGAAGCAGGGGTCTATACCCCAACGCTTCACCAGGGGCATAATTAAGTTGTTACGTAAGGACAAAAACGGTGGGGATGGGTTAGATAACTTTCGACTTTTAACTATGCTAAACACAGAGTTAAAGATTTTGGCTAAGGTCTTAGCGAACCGTTTGCAGGTTGTCCTCTCTAGTCTGATTGGCTCCGAACAGACTTGTGCGCTTGTGTCGTGTAAAAGGGGCTGACCTGGAGTGGCACTTTGATGCCTGTTAGGCATCAGAATATTGCAGGGTTGAACATGGGCAACCCATCCCAAAATTAGTTTGGCTTAGGTTTTGTTTTTGATTCTTTAGTTTCATTTTCCAGTAAACTTAGTTAGGGTATGTATGCTCATTGGCCCTTTAATTTCTGTCCCTATGTTTCTTTAAGTTTAATTCCCTATCCCCTTCCTCGTTAGGTGGTCAGTGACGTCAGTTCTCTGGTGGATGCGTGGCATTTTTTCGTTTCGGGTGTGATTTTTCGTATCTGTTGTTGTGTCTGAATGAGTGCATGTCTGTGTGAGTGCTTGTGATGAAGTAAGAATGTGTTGTTTTGGTGTAAGAAATATTGTTAGTATGATTGGGTTAGCGCTTGTGGCTAGCTAAGTTTAGAAGTTAAGACAGAAGACCGACCTATTCCCCACTTCGGCCTTGTGCCACATTTTCTGTTATACACAGAAATAAATAATCTCTTTTCTTCGATTTAGACCTTGGGCCGCCACGTCGCTTGGAGGTGAGGTAAAATCTCTCTTTTTCCACTTAGGCCAATATCTGACCTCTCACAGATAAGGCGTTTCCCAAATTCTTGGAACGCGCTAAGAACAATACACGTACGTACGAACACTCACAACACACACACATAATTTCTCCATACAAACACTATGTAAATATCTTTGTGTAATTTGTTATTAATATATATTTGTTTACCCATGTATATCGGTCTTGTTTGTTTTCTTTGTCTTCTTTGGACTTAATTAAAGTCCAACATTCCCATGTAGCTGGACCGGCTAGCAGAAAATTTTAACCTTCTGATATCTCTCCACATCTTCACACCACGGTCCGCTGCAAACTCTCCTCATTACATCATAAAGTCCTTTTGCAATGTTGGTACAGATTTAGTTTTGGGGGTGTTACTGCCGACTAACTCAAACGTCTGAAAGCGTCACATCGGAAAGCAGAAGGAATGATGTTAATTTCCGGTGACTCAGCGTTTTCAGACATCGAAATACAAAAAAAACAAAAACAAAACATAACATACACAACTAAAAATAATGACCAGAAACTAATTTATATACATGGTGCCCAAATGAAACCCATGTGTACATTCAAACGTGGAAGGTAATTTTTAGTCGACAACCAAAAGACATTGTTAACTAGGCAACGATGCTAACCGCGACCGACATAAACACAGCCGATTTCTTCCACCAAATAACTTGGCCCCGGGGTAGAGCGACGCGCTTCCCCCTCTCAACTTCACCTGACCGACCCTCGTCGCTGACCATGTAGCGGAACGGGCCCTGAGTATGGTGGTTTAACCATATTTGTTGTACGTATGTAAAGGGGCGTTCGCCACAATTATTTTTATTTTATCTAGGAAAGGTGTGGAAAGGATTATGTCATTATGCTGGAGGTCGCTATCCAATGTGGTGGAACAATGCAAATTATATTTGACGTGAAATAGCAATGATGAAATACAAAACATGAACGTAGAGTTGAAAACATAACAATTGAATTTATTAAGTATTGAATATACATGCATGTGATTTGAACTGGAAGTTAGAGTTACGTCTCTTTGGTTAGGTAATATTTGTACCTAGACTCATAACGAATAAGTTGATTATTAAAATGCAGTTTAGAAGATTGAGTATGTTTTGAATTGTGTATTATGCAAGTTGGATAAAAGATGCTGGAATTATACTTGCATGAATTATTGTAAAGTTCTTTTACCTCTGACTGCATTAGTCAAGACGAGAGTTCTTTAAGAGTCACATTTTGACAGCGGTGTTGAGACGTAGTGAAGTTAGGTTCGAGAGTCCGCTTGTCGAAACAGAGAGAAAGAGAATCACACGTGTTGGGTTTTTATATCATGTTGTCTCACGTGACTGACTCCAGATTGAGTTGGCGCCTAAATTGATCTTGCGCGTGGGTGCGATCTGATTGGTCGATACTGACCAATCAGCAAGCTAGATTGAAGGTGATTAACCAATGAGTGCCTGTTGATTATTTTCTGTACATGATGTTGGTAAAATCGTAACAGGATTTCCTAGCAGGGGTTAACTGGGTGTCGTGTCCACAACTACAAAAAGCAGCCAAGCCTAGCAGCAGCCATCACTGAAGCCAGCCGCTCCCAGTCTTGTTGTCGAACTCAGCAGCAGCAGCTGAACAAACCAAACCCAGCAGCAGCCACCAGTGAAGCTAGCCGCTCCCAGTCCGGTTGCCGAACTCAGCGGCAGCAGCTGAACAAACCAAACCCAGCAGCAGCCCAGGCCGATTCTTATGCGATAGCCCTTCTAAGGACTACCAGACCACATTCTTATGCGATAGTCCTTCTAAGGACTACCAGACCACATTCTTATGCTGCATCCCTTGTGACCGTCACCCTAAGGACGAACAGGCTACCTCAGCACTGTCTCTGGTCTGCCGCCCTGAAACAAGACGACCTTTCGATTGGCATCGGATTACTCAAAACGATACCTGTACATACTTTTGCCAGATTGATGAATAAAATTTGGCTTAGATTTTAAAACCCTCGCCTTTGTTATCCTTGCTTTGATCGTATTATCCTACATAATTTTTCTGTTTGCCGTGTTAACAGCACCTGCTCGACGTCCCGCAACAGATACGAGTGTCTTTGGGTGTATATTGTAGATGCCAGATTGTGTGAGACCTGATCAGTAGTCGTATGATCAGCATTATGGGTGAGATGATCAGTGCCCAGAACGTTATCATGACAGTCATGTATGTATCATATTCTAGGGACAGTTGATCTGATTATGGCATGATGTGATTGATGGTTTCATGAGGTATGTTGTCATCAAATCTTTAAACATAAGCCGCATTCCCCATCTTAGATAGGCCATGATGCTTTTATAATGACTGCATTACTCAGTTTCTCCACAACCTTATAAAGTAGCATCTCATATGTGGGTTTCAACATATTGGTTTAGTGTAGGTTCTTGCACAGCACATTATGCCTTTCAGTTATTTTTTGGTTTCTGAGTCTTCTTCTTTGGTCAGCAGGAATGTTGCGTTTCAGTTTGGAAGGCATCTCTATTATAGCGGTTCCTATGTTTTTCACAACCACATACACTCCAAGTCATTTTATTCGCCTGCGATTGGCTAATAAATTACTACTACTTTTGTATAGGACAATTTAGCCATCGCAGTCGTTCCTTTGAATCTTTTGATTCTGATCACATTTACCTATTCTGTTTAGTATGTGTGTTGTGATTGGTTAATTTTTAACCAATCACATATTTTTAATGTAAGATCAAGTTTTCCCGCGGTTACGTGGGAGCCTACCTCTTTTCCTTAAATATGTTGCATGGCCGATAAGGATGTCGCCCCCGCAGGCTTTTTGAATAAAGGTGTGAACAGCTAAGACAATGAGGGGACAAAGACAGAGGTTTAAGAAACAATAAACGTTGATTTTATTTATCCAAAGTGTACAAGAGTGTACTCTGGACAAATATCGTTTGTATCCTTGTCGGGTCCGGTATGACTAGTTTCCTTCGGGGAAAGTTGATTTCGGTTGTATCGGCGAAACGAGTGTAGAGTTAGTCGGCGGCGGTAGCTGGTCAACTGCCAGATGGGAGAATTGTCGGCAACAGCATCAGGTTGATCAATGACGCACAAAGATTCGTTGGATCGGTTAAAACGAGTCCCTAAACAGGGCTGAGTCAGTATAGTGATACGACTTCCAGGGTGGATCAACCGCGGAGATGGGGTCACGCCAAAGTGTAACACTTGACAAAGGCGATAGTCCCTAAACAGGGCTGAGTCAGAATAGTGATACGACTTCGCGCCAAAGTGTAACACTTGACGAAGCTGGAGTCAGAGAGGCGATACGTCTTCCAGGGCAGATCGACCACGGAAACAGGATCACGCCGAAGAGTATTCTCTCGACGAAGCACCGGAAGCTCACAAAGGTAGCGTACTACACTTTGATCCAAGCACCTAGGCCGAGCAGCTTGAATTTGGACGAAGAAAGGGGCTAATAATATGTGGAACGATTTGTTGAAGTACTCCCTGGCTAGAGGGAGTAGAAAACTGTAGATATAAAATTACTCCCCATGTTGTTCAATGTTTGGGAAGTACTGCCTAATCCAATGCTCACGAGGTACGGTTTTGGACTCAACCGTATTGGGCCAGTCATCCAGTTTCTCGCATGCTGCTGGACGTAAATCTGCGAGATCAGGGGTTGTCAAGGTCAAGGTCGTTTTTCTAAGGAGCGGCTAATAGCGGCCGCGACAAATACCGCGATTTTTCACAAGACGTCAGTAAGATCTAGTAAGATCCCAGCCGTCAACACAAATCCACGATCTTGCTCATCACACTCTAACGCACACACAGACACAGAATTTCGTAACTACAAACTTACATTTTCTCTCTGTAACTTTCGCCAAGCACAATCAACCAGAACTTTGTTGATTCAAACCAGTTTATTCACAACACATTTCAAGCAATTGTATTCTTGGTGTTATTCATTCTTCACATGCAAACTTAGTTCTAACAATTATTTTGGAACATTTATCTCACAAGAGAACTTTCTTCAAACGGTTGATTACAATCAATCTACAGTCAAAGGAAAAGAACTTTCTTCTCTTTAATCAACATTGTGAATACGATTTTAATTCATGCTTGTTGTATTTTATTCAATATATATTTGTTGGTTAAGAAATTGGAGTGGTTGTTATTATTTCTTGAATCCTGTACGTGGAAGAATCGTTAATATAAATAGTAGTAGTACCTATATATATGGTGTTCCTGCTACATTTAGTGAATCGACCCGACGCTATATTTGGTATGTACGCTACACTATCGTGTATGTCACTTGGTTGGATGCTTCCTTAAAGCTTGGTAACCAATACATTGGCAGTTTGACTGGCAATATTTCTGTTACTGTGTGGTATTGTAATAAAGAGTTCTTTATTACCACCTACCAATTCTTTCCTTCTACTTTTGCAATGTTTATTGCTTTGAGAATTGAACGATTCAACTGGAGCCAATAAGGTATGCCTTTTAGTTGGAAGATACTATTGTGGCTTAAATATTACTGAAGCGAACGGTTGTCCATTATCACTTCTCATGTATTTAAGGTATCCATGTTTATAGAATGCCAAATCCATGGCCACCTGGAATAGTAGTCAATAATGACAAGACGGTAATTTCCTTCAGAGACAGTTAATAAGTTCACTGCAATAGTCCACATTTAGTCTGATAGCAGTGTCCATCTTAGCTCCTCTGTTGGGGCCTTTTTCCAAACTACTTGGCATGGGTATCATTCCTTTACTTCCTCTTCAGCTATTCTGGCTACCATACCTTGGATCTCAGTAGACTTTTAGTTTTAACTATGCCCTTAATGTGCCAGTTTGATAACCTGTCCCTTTAGAATGACTTGAAGAACTATTTTATTCCCACACATTACCATCTGTCCAAAGTTCATCTCTGACTTCTTCCCTTTGAAGCAGGTCTAGTCATTCGAAGATATAGACTGACAAATTATTGAGAGAGTAGAGTCATTCTGTGGGGCTTCTTCTACTTCCTGGAGAGATAATGCATGTGGTATAGAGTCTTTTATGATCTGTATTGTGTGGATTCATTGACATTATCAATTGGCTATCAGCTTTATTGATTTTGTAAGTATAACAGCCAGCTCTCCACTCTTGCCAAAGGTGATTTTGAGCAGGATGATGACACTTTATGGTCTGTTAGGATCTTAAAATTACATCTGTTATACTCTGTCACAATTAGATCTCATTCTGATTCATTTTGCTGCTGGCTGGATGTGAACACCTCAAAGGCAGAAAATTAAATAACAAAAGTCATTTTCTGCACATTAGGCTTTATGCAACATGTCTGGTCTACAAAGTGAACTCTGGCAGTGACCAAATTGTGAATGTTCCCACTGGTAAAAGTGGTGCCTCTTGGGACTACCAGACCTGCTTAAAAGCATGTTCTGAGAATGACCAGGACACAGTCACAGCTCAGCATGGCCCAGTATGGCTGCCAGCCATCACACAGGGTGCTGCTGCTGCTACCACTGCCATGACCTTGTCACCATGACAACAGAGTTTCAGACTGGCCACCACACAAAGCACTACTACCGCCACCATCGCCACCTTCACTGCCACCACTCAACATGACCACACATCTCAACAACCATTACCACTTCCCAGTTTGACCTATCACCTTGGCTATCCAGTTTTCACTCAAAATAGATCTACCTCAATCCATTTACAAGGCATTCCCTTCTAAGTCAACACAGCAACAACCAATCCACAGAACAGCTCTACCTTGACTCATTTACAAAGCATTCCCTTCACAGTCAACCCCAGCAACATCTGCTCCACAGAACAAGACTACCAAGACCATGCCAATCCAACGTCACCCTGTTTCAACACAACAGGTTTCCCAACTGGCAAGATGACCTACAACTGTGATCTCCATCAACCAAACATGCACCAACTGTATCCTGTGACCTCAGCCACGCCACAAGAAATGGTTCAATCCCGACACTACCCTTACACCAGATCACCATTCCTGTGCTCTTTACAAACAATAGACATTGTTTCACTCTAATCCTCATTATTCCTTTCTCTCACTAACATACACTTAATATAACAGAGATATAGATGGAACTTTTTGAATATCCAGAAAATTCCCAATTGCAAATTGAGAGTAGCAAAATTCTGTCAGTCTGATTTTCTGCTGGCATAGCAAATTGGTTTCCAAACTTTGTTTGTCTGTCGTTGTTCTAGAATTGCACCTAGACCTATAGGTAAGGTGTCAGTTATGATCCTGGTTGGAAGGTTAAGATCATAGAATGCCATTACAGGAGCTCTACTTAATGCTTCTTTAACTTGGTCAAAGGCATTTTCTTCTTTTATCCATTTACGCTTAGAATCGAGTTTTTGTGGGAAATTTAACGACTCCCCATCATGGCTTGATGAACAAACTCCTCTTATTATCAGCAGGAATTATCTACCAAAGGGCGATAATCTATATTTTTTATATTTCCCCAACACAAGGAAAAACATGCAATTCAGAGTTCCATTGCATGTTGCCAGTAATAAAGTTCATATGATCATAATACAATTCTTCTTTATTATACAATAATCATTTCAATAAGCATTTCTTTATTAATACAATTTTTGTTATATAAACAAATCAATTTTTTATTAATACAAAAAAACATTTCCAATAAGCATTTTCACCAATTCTTACAGATCAATAATATAAAAATGAAATCAATACCCTCGATAAGTTAGTGTAAACACAATAGTTGTGTTTACTTGCCAATTAACTTTTGAGAACTATTCCTTAAGAATAACTTCACTGGGTGTGAAATATGACAGTCCTTGATATAGTACTATTGATATATCCTTTGGCATTATTATGGTTGATTATAGTGAATGCATGAATTTGTTAATTCAATTTGAATTATGCCCCTTTTATTGATTAGGTATAGATTATGTGTTATGTGTACACTATCATAAATACTGTTAATAAAATTTTATTTTCTACCCTTGCTAAAACATTTCAAGTATTAAAAAATGACATTATTCATTCTTTTGTCATTTGTATTTATTTTCATGACACTATATTTTATTATTTATATGTTGTATAGTTTAATTGTGTTCGCATTTGTTTTTATGAGTGTGTGCATGATTAAAAAGGATAACTTTGTGGTTACTTCAGTTGAACCATATAACTTTCTCATAGTAGCCTATCATCATGAAGCAAATCAAATGTTCAAGGGTTGTTTGAAGTACACTTTGGCTGTACTTCTTTTGACATGGATAGTTTGAATTGCACTTTGGTTAGCTCTTCTTTTGAGAAGTGTTTTCTTCAACTGGAATTATTATTTGGGCTATGCCCTGTTGATGCAGTTTATACATATGTTGCTGGATTATTTCTTTAAAGTAATGGTAAACTTCAGTCATGTCAATAAGTACAGCATGGCCAAGAAATTCTGCTGTGCATTGGATTTTTTAATGGATTGCATGTAAACAGTTTAATGTCTCATGAAGGACAACCCTAACAGGTATTACCACTCCAGGTCAGAGTGAACCTGTGAGTGCTGACAACCAATGGATGACTGCACACTCCCAAAATCCCACTAGTTGGGCCTTGTCACCAGATTTTGTTTAAAGTCTTAACTAGTGTGACAGAAAGAGAGTCTGGGAAACACACACACGCACGCACGCATGCACGCACGCACACACACACACACACACACACACGTATATTTTTTTTTATTGAAATTGGAGTAGATCTGAGTAGCAAAATTAGATCAGAGCATTTTGTTTACTGATGGGAAATCTGATCTAGGACAGAAGTTGTACCCAATTGGATCTGGGTCATTAGAAGACAATGGAAATGGTTGAAATAATTTTTATCAGTTAAAAATTGAAATAGAGCTTAGTAAGCTATAAGGAACTTTGGAATTCACATGATTTTGGTTGAAGCAGCCAGAACCCTGTGATAATTGTGTGCAAAGTAGTAGGACCAAGGGTCGGTTATGATCAGCCAGATTTTTCTATATAAATGCATAGTTATGCTGAGTAAGTGAGAGACGGGAGAAAATTCTTGGCGAGACTGGAGAAGAGAATTAGCCCGGGCAAGAGTTGGGCTAGAGACAGTGGAGAGTTGAGTTGGAGACTTGAGGAGGAGAGGAAGTGACGTCAGAGATTGGAACGAAGCGTCTGCTAACATGTACTGTTGATATAAGTACCGCTGCTTTTGCTACCATGAATATTACTACTACTGTTACTACTGCTGAGGAGGAATGCCACTATAAACTTTAAGCCCCACTCAGAAATCTTATCCCTCCATTGCAGGAGTCATATATCGTTCTGAGATGAATTAACAACCAGTTAATCACAATACACTCTCTCTCAGTCTGGAATCCAGTGTATGAGTTTTTACGTTAAATACTTTTCTTTTCTGTAACCCGTTTCTTTTCTATACTATTCTTTTCTGCTATATAAAAGACATTAACAATTCAACCATTGAATAGTTGTTTGTCCGGCTTTCTGCAGATATTAATTTTTTTTTTTTTTTTGCTGCATTCTAAATTTCTTAGCACAGACTCCCCAGTCATGTCTACATCTTCAGTCAACCGTGAATGGATGAACATCGCTTCTGCTTTCTGGATCAAACAAATCACAACGTGTGTAGGAAGCAGGATTAAACCAGTGGACCAGCCGAATAATCTATGGATGCTCAGGGGACCTACGGCCACTCCCTTAAGTTCAGTTAGGACCAAGTAGACACCTCAACCCAGAGAGTAAGACGCCAAAGGTTGAGGGACTGGGGCGAAAGTGTTAGACTAGGGCAGGATTGATGTATGAATAGATGCAGTTTAAAGTCTTACTCCAGGCTGTACTGAAGTATAAATGGAAATGGATGCAGTTTAAAGTTTTACCCAGGACAGGATTGGTGAGGACATTATAAATGAATTCTAGATAGAATCCTTGGCTCGAAAGTACTGATGAACATGAAAAACTATCTGTTGTTGACAATACCAGTTGAGTTTTTCATCTATGAATAGTAGATCTTGCATTATTTCAAGTGATCCTTTGCATTTTCTGAATATGTAGTATTTTAAATTTAACACTTGTATTCTGAAGTACCCATTCAAGCTGTATTTTACATGCATGTTAGCACTTGTGTTAAATCTTTATTCACCCATAATTATAGATACAGTTTAATGTCTTAATCATGGACAAGATTACCCAAGATAACATTGGTCAGAATATGGCTGTAATTCATTCATAATTAGAGCCAAGTTGGCCAGGACTGAGATGGCCAATAAGTGGTCAGAAAGTGACCAAGAAATGGATGCAGTTTAAAGTCTTACTCAGGACAGGACTGAATCATAAATGGCTGTGTGACCTTAAGCTGACCCAGTCCCAGATATAGCCTTGGTCAAATACCATCTTGCCACTTCACCAACTGCAATCTGGTTACTGTTATATGGCAGAACTGTCCCTTGATCCCTGGCCGATGAAATCTTCTCAATGCTGAAGTTGGGTCTGCTGGATCACAAGGAATTAAGTACATTGTGTGTTACAATTTGTTACTAAAAAGAAACAAAATTTGCAAACGATAAATTTTAATGGATCATCTACGAATGTTGTCTCAGGTTTCCTCAGATGTCAAAATCAATAAAGAATGATGCAACACCAGATTTGATGATAAAAGATGGAATAAAGGAAAATCTGAAGTTTTATTTTCCTTAAGCTAAACATTACAGCAACAATCTTTTAAAAAGTTCATGAGTCACACATTCCATACCTATAAACATTATATTTTCCTCCATTCAACTTAACAAATTGAGTTTCAAATCCTAAAGGAAACTTACATTTTCAAAATTATCATTCCTTTTTGCTTTTAACCACACTTCATAATGGTACAGCTGGATGGATGCAGTTTAGTCTTACCCAGGACTAGATTTAACATTATGTGTCAAGGAAAGTTCCATTGTAAACAGATGTTGTGTGTTATGATTTTCATAGGATGCATCTCTTCTAGTTATGCATACAAAATGTACATTTCTATTATTTCAACATAAAAGTTCAATCACTCTGCCAAGTTTCCAGAATGGGCTGGCTTTTGAAGGATTTTTAATTAGTACTATATACTACTTGCATTTTATTATTAAAATCCATATCATGTAGGTCCTTACGACCTTTTCTCAGACTCAAGAGATATTCCTCATTCCATAGCTCTTTAAAGTTAGATGACAATTTCTCCCCTTCACTGTGAGCTTCTAATAACTAAGACCTGGAAGTGGGTTCAATTTCAGAAGATCCACCAAAATCAATTTTCACAGAAATTTCTCCATCAAAATAAGGATGTAAAAAGGCATTGTGTGTTAATGGTAATAGCCTAGTATCCAATATGCTAGAGGTCTGGAGCTACTTCTTCATCAGATTTGAAGACCAGTCTGTAAGGAATCCAATTATATTTTGAAAAGTCTTGTGGGGAGATTTTAATTCTTTCTATAATCCCTTCAGTCTCTTGTTGCTGAAATCTATCATTGTAAGCAGTCGCAAAATTTAAAGAATGACTAGTTTTATCAAGCAATTTCAAGGCTACTTGATAATTAGATGGCACTGATTTGATCCTGTCTTTGTCCCAGGGTAATTCTTTGAAATATGACTTGTCTTTGAATTCTATTGTTTTTTCAATTTATCTATTTTGTTTTTGTTGTAATCACTGATATGTTCATTTTCACTGAAGGATGATGCACATGAATTCACAGCAACCATTTTCTCTAAGTTCTGTTCTATGTTAAATAGTTTAAAGGCTTCTGGGAACATTTTAAGGTAGGTGAACTTTGGTTCTAATATAAATTGTCCTTGTTGTTTGATACATGAACAATGTCGAAAAATTATAGTATGGTAGTTGTGGTGAACTTTGGAAGCCTTGGGTACCATGGGGATAACTTGATGTCTATATAGAAAGTTTAGACTGTTCCCGAAAGGGGCAATTCCATTCAGCATTTTCCATGCCAAGCCATTCATATATTTTAACAATTTTGGTATCTTCCATATGTTGGAAAATGTTCACTCCCAGAAATCCTTGAATGCTTATTTGATTACTATTGCTATTGTGAGAAAGGTCTAATTTGTAATTAAATCTGGTCAAATTCGTTATTACTTGTCTGATATCATCGAACTTGAATTGAATATCAAATTTATCATCTAATAAAACAGGAACAGGAAGTGGTCTCCCTTCACCTATATCTATTTCAAATACAATTTGGTATAAATTGTTTTATTAGAATAACTTGTATAAGTTTTCATTTGGTAATCACCAGGACTCCAGTCAGGACATTTTTAACTTTTTTAATATTTCTTTAGAGAAATATGATCACTGGCTACCTGTGCCCAGTAAACAGTTTATAGAAACTTTCTTATCGCCCCAATATAATGCGATTTCTACTATCAACTATAGTAGAAATCACATTATATTAAATTGCTTTCTTCATTTGTACTGGTGCCTACATGAGTAAAAAGTGATAACCCCTTCTTATAATTATCACATAGTTATATGTCCCTTAGATGAACAGTGTTTACAGGAAAGGAATAGTTTATTCTGATGTCCAGGGCAATCTTCAGCCTTTATGCCTGTTAATGGTGTATCTAATACATAATTTTAAATACCTGCATTTCTCAGCTCCAGTCTCATAAGTATCATATTTTGTACACCTCCCCATGGGGTGACCACATGTTGCACAAAATTTACATGGCACCCCATTAGAGCTAATGGCAAAATTCTGTAATGCAGTACAATTCTTTTCCTTTTCATCAGAATTATTACTTTTAATATCCTTTTCATATACACAGTAGGGTTTCTTATTTTTGTCAGTGTGCAAATGGCTTCATTATAATTCTCAAATACATTCTTTAAGGAAGGGTAATTGTGAATGATTTCCTGCCTTAAATTACAGAGTAACTTATCAAATATAATGTGGCTTATGAGTTTGAATCCAGGGAAGTCTTCCTCAAAAAAATCCATACCATATGAGATTTTTAACTCAGACAAATCAGCCCTCACTTTGGCAAGATGTTTAACAGTCACAAAATCAGGGTCATATTTAAGAGAACTAGTCATTATTAGTTTGACAATCTCATGAATTATAAAGGGCATATCCAAAAATTCTTTCATTAACAGACCTACAGAAGACTCAGAGATATCTTCTTTCTCGATGCTTTTATACCCAAATCTGTCTCATTTTTTAAAAAATTATGTCATCATGCCAACAAAATTGCTTTATGCATTTGGCAAATTGCTTACAATGGCTAAAGGTATAGCCAAAGTGCTCGGAAAAATAAAACATTTGGACAGTTCTTACACACCCTTTGTCCAGCAAAGAAAGCTCTTGTTCGTACACATGAAAAATTAAATAAAAAACTTAACCGTAGTACCTTGTCTGTTGTTTTTAATGAAACTTGCATATATATATATATATATATATATATATATATATATATATATATATATATATATATATGTAATGTAGCAAATGCTTTTTTGTTTAGCAAAATTGTGTTTATGTTAAAATTGCTTACTTGCAAACACATTTTTAGCAAAATGTGGGAAATTTAATGATACCCCAAACTGAGTCGTGGCTTGATGAACATAGTGAAACAATTAAACATTGTAAACACATACTTTATACACCACATTAAATAACTAGAAAGAGAATAGAGGATTACTAAAAACATATTCTTCTAGCAGTTAAAAGTCATGACATCACAGATGATTTCCAAATATGTGTATGTACTGTGGCGTAATAATGAGATTTGGTAAGAAATACCAAATCTCATTAGTTAAGTTTTTTATTTAATTTTTCTTGTGTACGAACAAGAGCTTTCTTTGCTGGACAAAGGGTGTGTAAGAACTGTCCAAATGTTTTATTTTTCCGAGCATTCTTGTTAAGAAGGCTTTGGTGAAGGTTGCGTTTTTGATTAGCACATCACATTTAAATTTTGCAAAGAAACACAAAGAAGGAATAACAAGAGATCATTCAGTAATCAACAATAAACATGTATTGAAAAACAAGCGAGTACAACAATTGTGTTTGGTGAAATGAAGTTGAGAAAGAGGAAGTAGTTTCCCTTGTACTGATGTGAGATTGTAAATATGTGTTAAAACTAAAAGAACTTTCTTGTTTAAAATGTTCAGAGTTCAGTAATATGTGATAACTGAGTTTAAGTATGAGAAAGTTGTACAAAAGAATGATAGAATTTTGAGTTGGTTACTTGGCTTTTTGGACAGACAGTTCACAGCATAGTGCAATTGTATTTTTGTGTCTGTGTGTGTGAGTAGAAGAATGAGAATTCACATACATGGTTGAGCTCTGGTCATCACTAACTATCTTATACCTAGCTAATCGGATTCACGACCCTTTCATACATTACAATTTCCACATTCACCAAAAGAACTCGTCCATCACCATTCAATCCTCCATACACCAAAATACCACAAGGGGGACCTACAAAACGCGCCCCAAGCCATAAAAATTTGATGATAATAATAAATACTTAAAATTCTATGGTGAAAAAATGAGAGGGAAGGGAGATGAACCTGAATAATCAACTAAAGTATTAACATAATTCAAATTAAACATAACAGATGTTAGTAGGGCCCGTCCAACCCTCAAAACAGAGAGGCCGCTGTATTCTGCCCGTGGGACAAAATCAAGAAGCTACTGTTCTTTACTTTGATTTTCGTGTTATTTATACTTTCTGAATAGGCTCCAGGAATGAGAGCGGGAAAATATTGAAAAGAGTGTTATATTATATTATTGGTCAAAAATCAACCAATCACTGATTTTTTTCTAAACCAGGTTTGGCAAAATAAACATCAGAAAATTTGATGTGGCTCATGTGATGCATAAATTGTCCTATAGAAAATAGTGCTTACTTTCTATCCAATGGCTATCGAGTATTTTGTGGGTGAGGTGTATGTAAACAACCGCTACAGTATGAAATTGATTGAACACTTATCTGTATGCTATTCATTCTTCTTCCAATAACTGCATTGTCCTTGCATCATTCAGGTCAGCTCGTGGTCAATATTGCCTGTTACTGAGAGTTGGCAGAAACACATTTCTTTGCTCCATGTTCTTCTTGGCATCTGAAGTTGGCATTTGAATCCTATTTCACACCTAATTTTGGGTCTTACCCATTATCATTAGTTTTTAATAGGCTCTTATTATCAGCAGGAGTTATCTACCAAAGGGAGATAACCTATTACTTTTCATATTTTTTGGGCTAGACCTAGGAAAATTCAAACATGTGAGGCATCTTTTGGTGGAGGAGTCTGTTGTGGGTTGATTATGTGATTTCCAATTTGTTTCAGGTTTTAGAAACGTTGGTGTTTGAAATTGGGAATAACATGCTGTCTCCTGAAATACCTACGATAAACATGGTGGACTCAGGATGTGAGTCCATGTAAAGAAACAACAAGAACCAATATATATGTACAAACAAATGATAATGTATTAACAATAAAGGCTTACAAGTGACAAAGATAAAGATGTGTGTGCATCAACTCAAATGAATGTGAAAACCTTTTTGGTTCAAAGTATGTGTAGTGAGTGAATGTGCATACATATGTGTGTATGTATTGTTCATGCGTTTCCCAAAGGGAACACGTTCTCTGCAAGAGGTTACATGTTGGCAGATAAGGTAAGAAGAGAGCAAGAAAAAATATCACCAAGTATTTATAGTCCGGAAAGCGTCTCCTAGGAGGAGTCTTGAAAATTAGAAGGAGGTAACCCGACAAGTCTTTATTTCTATTTAACTGCAGTTAGTTTGTGGAATAACACAATATTTCCACCTACATTTTACGCGCACATGAGTTTTTCCATCCCTTCCTTTCACTTTCAGCTAGTAATAGCAGTAAACGGTTGTTCTGTAGCCGACGTGAGGGAGGCAGCTGCTGCTGATGTTGTTACCAGCCTAACAGAATTTGAAATTTTTTTTTGCCCGCGCTTTTTCTCTGACGTCAAGGACAAACTGGTTTTTCGAAGTTAGTCGCTGCCAGATCACTGAACCGGATAGTTGACTCATTTATTCCATGTCTGTTAACCGATATTTCAGACAGGGATATCTTAGCAGCAAATTATGCTTAGTCCCTTATGGCTCTTCGTGCGTAATCTCTTCAAGTTGATGCAACTAACGGCAAAATAATTCTTCGTACCTTTTGGCTCGTCGCGTGTAATCTCATCAAGTTGATGCAACTTTCAGCAATTAATTCCTCGACCTGAAGCCAACATCTTGTTTGCACTTTCCTCTGTTTTTCTATCAGGAAAACTTCGAGCTTACTGCACGTTCGTCACAACACCTTTTTCGACGACTAATTCCTCGACCTAAGGCTAACATCTTGTTGGAACTGTCATCTGTTTTCTATCAGGAAAACATAGCGCTTACGACACTGTCATCACATCACCTTTTTCGATGACTTATTTCTCGTCCTGATGCAAACATCTTGTTCGAGCCTGCCTTCGTCCATGACCAGGGAACTTTGAAACCGTCAACAACACCAGAACGAGAACGTCTCATATTCTTTGAACTCTAACCATTACGAACCAGTACCTTAAAAATATAACATTACACACACATTACAAAAATCTCGCAGTGAGTATTTTCTTTGTTGTGTAGGCATAATATTCCGTATAAATTGACTGTTCTGGAACTTTCTTCCTGGAGAAACTTTTTCCCGCCTTAGCCATTTTGAATTTCATTTTGGCGCGGAACACTGACATACCTTTAGTGACTAACTTGTCACAACCTTTTCATTAATTGCAAAGATCCAGTAACTTTACTGAATGTCTCCACTGTCGAGACAAATTACTTTGTTAAAAAAAAAATAAAATTTTATATTTGTTCTTTTACCAGACTTACTTTATCGTTCCTCCTGTCTACTTATTTTTCACATTTTATGCACGAGTTAAACGACCCTTTCTATTTCCTCACTGAGGAAATTGTGATAATTTACAGTGAAAGAACACGTTTTATATTTTCTCTTTTTTTTTACTTTGTTAGTGGATTTGGTAGTCGTGTGTAGTGTCTGGCACAAGGCCACCTTTTCGTAGTCAGCTCTGCATTGCTATTGGGTCTGCAACAAGTTAATTACTTGAAATTAGTTTCAATAAATTAATAATGATGATAAGCACAAACCTTTCTTTTACTCACACTGTTTTCCAGTTAATAAATGATATCCATAATAATGGTTTAAAATAAATTGAAAATCATATTCAAAATAGCAGTAGTGAGTTAAGAACTTTCCTTAGTCATAAAATTGACAGTCAGAAAGCTAGGTGCCTAATAACATATAAAATAAAATGTCTTGAGAAGTTATTAAATAAAACAGTTTGAAAAAAGAGGGAAAAAATCTTGGCATTTTATTTATTTATTTTGTGTGCGTGCATATATATATATATAGAGAGAGAGAGAGAGAGAGAGATCGAGAGAGAGAGAGATCGAGAGAGAGAGAGATCGAGAGAGAGAGAGATCGAGAGAGAGAGAGATCGATCCCATTTCCAGAGATGATGATAGAGTTATCTACCTTGGATTAAGCTAATGGTGCCACTAGATAGCGCTATTAGTTCATAGCTTGGTCTCCTACTTTTGTGTATCAACTTCCGCCATGTGCTAATCTGTAAAATGTTGTCTCTGGGCTTTTCCAAGGTGATGTCCGATCTTCCAATGATTAACTAACTGCAGCTACATGGAAATAACAAGTGTAAGTTTATAATTAAAACTAGCATAACAATAGAATTACAGTAGTTAATTCGTTTTATACGTTAAATTTGCTGTTTGTCAGTTTTCTCTTCTGTTGTGTTTAACACGAAGGTACTTGCTTGTTTAGTTTCTCTTAAGAAGTTCTTAAACTAAACATTTGTTAGCCCGAGTGATCTTTTTTACATAAGGACATTGTTGTAATGTTTAATGAGTTTTAATAGTTATTTGGGAAAGATAAATTAGTACTTCAGTGTCTGATTAGATAAATTAATCTTTAAATTTATTCAACAGCCAAATGAAAATAAGTTTTACTATTTTAAACACATTTTTAAGTTTATTTTTCGCTTTCACACTGCAGTATGCTCAACGAAAAAGTGCTTCCAGTTGTAGTAAACTGGGTGTTTGGAGTTTTTTCTAATTTTTTTCTATCTTAGAGTTTTTTTCTACATCCACTTAAAACTGTTTTTCTAATTTGTATTTTATGTGTTATTAGGTACTTATGTCAACTTTACGTCTCTAAACACTACAGAAAGTTCTTCTTAACTCTATTTTGAATATGATTTTCAATTTTGAAAACATTATTATGGGTACCATTTATTAAATGGAAAATAATGTGTGAATGAAAGAAGATAAAGAAAGGTTTGTGTTGATCATCATTATTAATTTATTGAAACTAATTTCAAATAATTAGCTAACTACAGTTACATGGAAATAAAGATGTTGTTACACATGTGCCAACTTCTTGGTCTGCTGCTGTTCTTAACTGGCTTTTATGGTGTAGCTGTATTTATATTTGCTCGCGGTTTTTTACTGCAACGGACTGTTTTATTACAGAATAATAAATGTGACGTTAACTTTGCCGATATGATGAATAACAACAGAGCTGGGTGTTGGATGCACACCCGGTTTGAACGGGCTGTCATCATTATAATTGATGGTCTCCGTTACGACTTTCTGGCTCCGAATTTGACCTCATCTAATTCCAACATACATTATTACAACAGACTTATAGCTGTACACGAAAAATTACTGAAAGAGAATAAACATTCTTTGCTGTACAAATTCATAGCAGACCCCCCAACAACTACGATGCAGCGGTTGAAAGGGTTGACAACAGGTAGCTTACCAACTTTCATAGAAGCAGGCTCCAACTTCAAAACTCCAGAGATAATTGAGGATAATATCATCGACCAGTTGATCGGACAGAATAAAAAAATTACGTTTTTAGGAGATGATACATGGACCGGCCTTTTTCCCAAAAGATTCGAAAGGTCGTTCCCTTTTCCTTCTTTTAATGTAAAAGACTTGCATACTGTTGATTCGGGTATCCAGCAACATTTGTCTTCTGAATTGATAAAAACTGACTGGGATGTACTCATCGCTCATTTCCTGGGAGTTGATCACTGCGGCCACAGATTCGGACCAAATCACACGGCGATGGCTGAAAAATTAATCGAGATGAACGAAATGATCGAGTAAGACATTTTTTTTTTTAATATTTGCATTATTATTTTTTTTTTTTTTTTAAGTGCTTGACTACAGTTTCAGGCCCATGGAAGACGTCAACTTGAATTAAAAAAAATTGTCTATTGAAATAAATGGAATTGATAAAACACACCCCTACATAGTGCTGATAAATTACGGTATTGAAGAAAATAAAAATAAGATAATCTTGGTTGCCTATTATTGTGCTAAAGAAGCTAGATCAACTTCCTTTTTCAAAATCAAAAATTATTTATTACCAAAGAAAAGTTTGCATTTGCGATAATGAAAGCAAAAAAAAAAAAAATAACGCGATCCAGGTTTTAAAAATTTAACAAAACGTCAGTGTTCAGTGTAACAGTGTATTTACTATTTATTTATCCGATTTAAACTAAAATTTAAGCACATAATGATAATGAATGAAATGAATTATTATTGAATGTTATGTCGCGAAAAGGTCATTATTTTAGAAAAACTTTGAAAATATTTTTGGATGTGTCTGTTTTTACTAACGTAAGGATTAATTAATTGGATTTTGTAAAAGTAATGTTTACTTTTTGCATAAAACAGAAAATGTTTATTTACATGCTTTGGATTAACAGTAGATGACTACTGTTGTTGACCCTTGTGGTCAAAGGTCAACAACAGTAGTCATCTACTGTTAATCCAAAGCATGTAAAATTTAGATAAGTACAAAGGATCAAAAGTACTACTCTCTACAAATTGGCATGTGTATTTAAAAATAAATTATCTTAACTTTGTATAGTCAATAGTCTATTTATTTTATAGAACTTAGTAATTAATAATTGTATTTTTATACTAGATTTATTCAGGAGCATAAAATATAATTAAAATTTAAACAAACCATTTAAATGATACTTAGGACCCTTCACAAAAAAAGAGCATAGCATGATGAAAAAGACCCCAAACTTGATGAAAACAAAATTTTATTGTCAAAAGGTTTATGTTATTAAGAGGAAAAAACAAAGTATTTTTAAAATTTTTTCCATCCTTTTTAGGACATTCTAACTTTTAATTAAAAAACCTTGTTTCTCTTTGCGTCAGCAGAAGTACTAAATAACAGCAAATTTTAGTACATTTTTTCTTTTAATGACAGACATTAATTTGGGTAATCTTGCAAGAAAATAAATAAATAAATAATTATCAGATTTTAATGAAACTTTCAGAAACTATTCACAAATGATGGAAATTATTATAAATATTTCTTTTTTTGAAAGTCATGGTAAAAATATTTTTTTTAATATTTATTACCACCCCTAACTAATTTTATGAAAACTCAAGAAATTCCATGCTGAATCATTTAGTGATTATATTAGTTAAAAGCACAAGGATTTGAAAGTAAATCATTTTTTTTTTAAATCAGTCCTCATCTACCTAAAATCAGCTCTGAATTGTAACATACAAAACCCAATAAAACAAAGATATTTGCTTTTAATTGTTTTTATGAATATGGATAATATTGTCTGAAGGCCAAAAAGTTTTTCAATGAAAAATGAATTTTTACAAAAATTATTTGTTTTTTTTTCAATTATTACATTAAAGTTGTTAAATTTTCTAAAATTATTGAAATGGTAAACAGTTTACTTAATGGTGATCTATCTTTACAGCTTATAAATTGTAAAGCTTATTACAATCTGCAACACATAAGTATGTAAAAATTAATTTTACATTTTTTTTGTGTTCATAAAAACGGTTTTAATTCAAATATACAGAAAAAGTATAGAGAAGTTCATTTGATTTTTGTTTCTACTTAAAACAAAAAAAATAAAATAGAAAAATGTTTTTTAGCTAATGTTAATTAAAGTTTATTAACTATTAATGATTAAAGAATATTTTAATTATTATAAAAAAAAATTTACAGATCAATATGTTAATTTGAGAAAATTTTATAGTATTTTTTTATTTTTTCATAAAGCATCTTCAAATGTAACTAAAAGTCAATAAAATATTAAATAATTGCTGAAAATATGTTAATTTGTAAAAATTATTAGGTAGTTAAAAACAAAAAAAAGTGTTCACTTAGATTTTGTAAATTTATATCAATTCTGGTCATTCATACTAGCTGTTATCACCTCAGAACTTATTAATAAAGATGAAAGAAAAATAGGACCTGTCATTAAGAAATGTTTGTATATTACTTTTTTATGCTATTAGTAAGTAATGTTTATTTCAAATCAGATTAATTTACCTTTAAATTTGCTAATTTTACTTAAATAATGTGTCACAAATATATATTTTATTTTTGAAAGATTTTTAAAACCAATAATTTTGTTTTGTTTACAAATTTCTTAAAATTAAGAAAATAGCTGCTTTTAAGAAAATTTTCTTAAATCAATCAAAAAGTTGAGATTCCAATCTATATAATTTCTATTTGAAATACAATGGAATATTCTACTTACTGAAATAGTAAATTTAATCATTTAGCTTTCAATTAAAGCTAAAATTAAATCTTCAAGAATGTTTTTTCATTTTTAGAAATTCATTTTAAACCTTAGGTATTGAAAATTTATACTGAATTAGTGAAGGTCTCTAGAACTGATTTTATAAATAAGATTTGAGGACACTATTGTCTTAAGAAAAAAAAAAATTTGATGAATAATGAATTTTTACAAGAATTATTTTTATTTTTTAAAATTTTAATTATAATAATTTATAAATGATAAATTGCTTAAAATTCTGCATTACTTCAACCCGGTTAGGCAATATTGTTAAGTAAAAAATGACAATATCAAAAACTGAAAAGCTCAATAAAAGTCGTTTACACCCAATATTTTTAAAAACATTTTTAATTAATTTTTTTTACGTATATAAAATATTATGTAATTTGCCTGTTTGAAAGTCTGATCAACCATAATCAGAAAATAAGAGCAATGACTATATAGTAAATTTAAGTCCAACATTCCTAAAATTAGATTATGAAGAATATTTTCCATTTTAAAGTTTATTGAGTACTTAAAAATTATATAAAAAAGGCGCTCACTTGTCATTTTCTTGAATTATGTTTTGACAGATAAAGTCTCTGTAGAACAAAAAAAGTGTTGACAGATTTTGTCATCGCTTGTCAAGTGATCTACGAATGACAAGCGACATAATCACTACTACCGTCTGTTTTAAAAATCCGTTTTTCTGTTATTTTAAACTTAAATTATATAATATATATATTTTTTTAAAATTCAGATTAATTATACTTTAAATCGGTTAATATTCCTCAATTAACGTTTCAGAAAAGTATATTTAATTTTTGGAAGATTTTTAAAACCGAGAATTAACTTTTGTTTACAAATGTGTCAAAAAAAAGGTCCGATTTTGTGAAAGCAAGCAAAAAGTAGAAATTCCACTCAATAATTATTTCTATTTAAAATACACCAGTGTTTTGCTTACTGGAAATAGTAAAGTTAATAATTTAGCTTTCAATTAAATAAAATTAAAATTAAGTCTTCAAGAATACTTTTTCATTTTTAAAAATTCATTTTTTTTAATTATCGAAAATTCAGTGAAGGTACCTAAGTTTACTCATTTACTTTGAAACAAATCTCCAGTACAAATATTAGATTTTTAAGATATTTTTAAATGCTTTTTTAATTTTTTGTCTATAATGGATGTTATAGCATGTTATTGCTAATGTTTAAAAATATCTCTAAGATTTATTCTGATATGTGAAAACGTTTTTACAGATAGCTTTGTTATCATCTTTAAAATAAAATGAAAATTTAACTTCAAAGAAATCATTTTATTTAAAATGCATGTTAAAGTTTTTTTCATAAGTCCATGGTGGTACCTAACAATTATATTCAAACTAATTGCAATGGACAGATAAAGAAGTAACACTAGTTCAATTATGGTAATCCAATTGTTCAATGAGGCCTGAGGTGTACTTGTCAAAATATAATGAAATTGCATTACTTCTAGCCAATTTGGCTTATTCTTTTCAATCAACTGTTTTAATCAAGTCCTCTTCCACTGGAAGAGTGTTCCCAGTAAACTGTATTTAAACAACAAAAAAAAAAAAGAAAATCTAAACAGTGCTATTTATAAAATTACAAAAAAATGTTTTAATTGAAACCAGGATTTCAGATATTTTTTTAAAAAATTGCTATGGAAAGATTATACTTTTAGGATTTTAAATCATATATTACAAACATTTAAACAAAAAAAAATGTAATGTTAATTGTATTATTAGGAATAATGCACTGATTTGATTTTGAATAATGGGCTTTTGATAATCTGTGATTGGTTAATAACAATATGTTGTAAACTCAAAAAAAAAATAACAATTATTTTAATTTCAAGACTTGTTAGACAATATGAATTAGAATCTTTAATGTAACCCAAGACAGCAAAGTACTGAAGAATCAAAATTTTGTCATTTTAAAGGTGAAGATTTATCAGTGACAGCATTTTAGATTTTATTTGTTTTTCAGCTCTGTTATGAAATTATTAGAAGAAGACACAGTATTATTCATATTTGGAGATCATGGCATGTCAAACACAGGTGATCATGGAGGTGACAGTAAAGACGAAATTGAATCGGGATTATTTATATACAGTCCATCACAGTTAATAGTTTCACCATCAAAGGTAATAGCTTTTCAATTTATTTAATTTCTTATGTTCAAAGTGATTCAGTTGAATACAGAATACGTAATTAAAACATTGACTTTCAGTATCAAGAACAGTAAATGCTAAAAATGAAAATTTTAAATATAGTCATATGCAGATGGTTCTTTAAAAAGTTGTGTTGGAAATGGTGGATGTGATAATAACAACACTTGAAAACCAAGAATTTAGCAGTCAGCTTCAGAAGACACATTGAGCATGATTTGGTAACCACAATAGATTAAAAAAAAAAACTTATCTAAGAATGTAGTACCACTTTTATCCGAGACATATATTCGAATAGTCATAGCATACTTCAGTATAAAAAGAGGAGTTTTTCAGTTTAACTGCAGCAAGAGAGTAACAAGTCCAACAGCAGAAGAATTACAATGGTAGACATAAGGCAAAAGATGTCAGTGTTGTTTTTTTCTTTTTCTACAAGTTTGGAATTCATGTTTTATTGAAAGCTGTGATTATGTGAAGTCATTTACAGCTACACAAATTGAATGTTAAGACTAACAAACAGAAGTAGCAAATTAAAAAAATCAAATTACAAAAAAATACTCTTACTTTTCATGTACAATTATTGAATTACTATCTTATTTTTACCACAACGATGTCATTTTCCTACTCCCTTTCTAGTCACAAGTGTAGAACTCATGAAACCTGATATGCTGTACTGTACATAAATTTCTAAAATGTGTTACTAACTTGACAGTTCAATGTAACAAAAACATGTCTCAGTATCAAACAGAACATATTTGGAAACCATCTGAAAAGTATAAGTATAATTTAGCAACATAGGAATTAAGTTTTACCACCCAAAGATAGAAGAGCTCTTGGAATATAACAGCTGATGATGTGTATACAGATCTGCCCAGAGATGTAATAAAAGTTGGGCATATATAACTATTACCAAGCAATATTATCTCAATTATAAATAACCAAGTAGCAATATAATAGAAATATGTAAATATATTCATTTTTTTTTTTTTTTGCAGAACCACTAATAATAGTAATAGCATTTTCATTGTTATTTACTCTCAAAAAATTGTAAAATTTTTCCACTAAAAGGTAAAATGTAAGCCATAATATATGAATGAATAAATTTCAACAATATCTGATAAAAAAATTTAAAGATGGACCCTCTCCAGTTGTATGATTAGTGCAATACAATCTTCCTACACATTTTCTATAAAGTCTTCAGTCTAATGCTGAAATTATTTACTTCATACAACAAATACTTTTCAGCCAAATTTATTTTCTTGCCAATGCACTTCATTCTGTTTATCATTTCACCACAAACAAAGCAAAACAGCCATTAAGATGCAAGGGGTGAAAGAATGTTAGAAAAAGAAAAACATTAACAAGAGAAAACAATAAAAGAACAAGAATTAAAAGAAGACAAAAGAAAAACAATTAACATTACATTTAAATTTTTAAAGATCAAAGTTGACCGGAAAACAAGACGGCAAAAGAGTTCTGCAAGCAAAAAGTGTTAGAGAAAAAACTGTTAGCATAAAAATTATGTTTATATCTAGTAATTTCAATTGTAAACTGCCAATCTAATACTGCACTTAAATTCATAAAGTCTAGGTACCAAAGAGGAAAGCTCATCAGAACAATTATCATATTTATAAAAAAGGCTCAACGAATCTGTTATGGTGGTAGGAAAGTGACTGATGCCAGATTCTTTGGACTTTATCAAGAATCTCTAAATACACAGACCAGATGTAGCAATATTCAATGCCTGGAAGACTGGTACTTATATATGTGTAAGATAGATTCTGGTAAGAAAAATTGTTTAGACTGGAACTACAGAAGAGGATTTCCAACAAGCAGCAAGGCATTTATTGTTTAGTTTAGACAGTTCAGGAGCACATTTTGTAAGGACTATTCTATCAAGTTCACATGCTTTGTGGGGATCCAGTTTTGAGATGATAGCAGAAACCATGAACGGAGTTATATGCATATCAGAGTAGAGACTTAGTTCTAAGTGGAAAGATACTCCAAATGAGTCAAGAGTAGAATTGGGAGAGAATTTATGAGCAAAACATTTGGCTTTATTAGTAGAAGATTGTAACATGAGAGAAATGGCTTACCTCCTGGTAGAAAACCGGTTTGAACGTGTCTTGGGTGTAAAGTATCCCAAAAAGAAAATGGCGGCTTTTCAAATCATATATTTAAGAAATGATAGATTTCAAAATTGGGTCCGTTTTATGAGACTCTTTTTTTTTTTGTCACTTATGCAAATTTGACCTGTCACGCAAGCTACAAAATGTGCTTGACAAGGTGACATAGCAGTGTGATTTTGGTAGCAAATAGGAGACATGTGTTGGATTGTTTCACTTTCACTACACTGGTGAACAACACAGATTAGGGAATTTTATTCCAAGCATGGTGTGACTGATTACAAAAATAACATCTCAACTTGAGAGGAGAGATAGAAAACTTATTTAACACACTATTACAGAGCCACTAGTAATCAAGAGAGAAAAAAACTTGTTAGTGGTTATGCAGTGAACAAAGACTTAGCCTCTTTGAGGATACTTTTAAAGTTCAGTATCTGTCTATATTTCTGAGATGAGGTATTATGTATATTATTTACATTATTTGGACTATTGTCCTCATCTTTGTCGCCATATTTATTACAATGTTTTGGCTGTTGTACACTCTGGCCTTCTTCAGGTAGTTGGAATGTCGAACTGAACTCTTTATTTCGCTCACTGGAGTAGACTGTTCTAGTTCCACGTGCCATGTTTAACCAACACCTTTATCCACTGTGCCATGTGTCCTCAAGGACACATAACACAGTGGATAAAGGCATTGGTTAGATATAGTGACAAGACCCAAAAAGTATGAGTTCAATACCCAGTTAAGGTAGTGGAGAACTTGGAGAGGGGAATTAACAGGAGATAACTGACATCTATTAAACATAGCATGTGGAACTAGAACAGTCAACCCCAGTGAGCAAAATAAAGGGTTAAGTTCGACATTCCAAATACCTGAAGAAGGCCGGAGCATACAATGGTCGAAACGTTGTAATAAATATGGTGACAAAGATGAGGATAATAGTCCGAATAATGTAAATAGTGTACTTTTAAAATTATTATGAGCAGATACAAAGCGGCATCTGTTGTAATCAGAACTATTACATTAGTACAAGTGGAAAAATAATTCCTGTGGGCTATAGCAGCCAAATAGGCAGATGTGAACCAAGAGGATAGTAATTTCACTTGGTATTTCTGAGAAGGCACAAATGCATCAATACCAACTTTTATCCAAGAAGAAACCTCAGTGGCACAATTCTCAATAAGATGGTTAAAAATTTCACTCCAAGGACTATCACTAAATGAATCCCAATCAGTATACTGGTAACAGACAAACACAAAATCTTTTGCAGATGAACGTAGAGAGAGAGTGTTATTTCTATATTGTTAAATATTTTCTCTAATCAGCCCTAAGAAAAAGAGAAAGCTAACAGAGTGCAATAAAGAAAGTACATGAAAGAATCATCCAGAGACTCAAGAGATGATACCTTTGCCATTGGAAAGAACATGCATATGTATCTTAGAATCTTTTTGACAAAGTGGAAGATAGCCTGGAACAGAGAATTCACTGGTTTAAATTAGCTTTGCAAAGCACTAAGATATCAGAACTTTTCAAAAGAAAAGTTTCTACAATAAGAAATTGGTATGAATACTACAAATATTGGAGAAAGAAAGGTTGAGGTGGGTGATTTTTCATTTTCTGGTTTACTCTTATTTCTTAATTGTAACTGTCATGAGAATATTTAATTTTTAAGGAGAAAAAAGCCAAAATAATTGTTCCATACTAAACTTAGTCAATATAAAAATAAGGTCAGGACAAATGACAGTCTTGATAAATAATAGGCTTAAATTTGTGTTTGTTTGTCTTGGCTGGCATATTTCCCTAGAAGAAAACATTCCTCAGATTTTTAATGCACTAAAAAGCTGGAAATCAAATGAAAAGGACCAAGATGTGCCTGCCATGTTTGTGATTGAAAATAAAAATGAGAATTTTTTTGTTTTTTGAGAATAATAATGGATTAATCTTTTGTTTTTCAGTCTTCTGTGGTGGAAACAATATCTCAAGTGGACTTTGTTCCAACCATTTCTTTGTTGTTGGGCATACCAATTCCATTTTCAAACCTTGGAATGGTCATGAATGATCTTTTCAGCTATTGTCCTTGGTGGAATACTGAAGACAGACTGCAACAACTTTACCACAATATAAAAGTGCTCCATCTGAATGCTCACCAGATTGATGAATATTTCCAGGCCTACTCCAATATATCAGCTGAACCAACCATTCAAAAGAAATATATATCCCTACATAATCAGTTCATGTCAACTGAAGAAGAACTCAACAAAATTGTGATGAATTTGGTCAAGCTGGAAGATGTGACTGAAACTCAGTTGCTCAAAGTTAAGAATAGCTATATTTCATTCATTTCTCAAGTAAAATCCATGTGTCAAGAGTCATGGGCCACATTTGATGTCCAGCAAATTCGGATTGGTCTCTTCACATTATGTTTTGCCATCTCAATCAACATCTTCCTGTTGAGGGTCACATTCACGGTTGATGGATCTTTTCCCAAATCCATTTATTTTGTTCTGATTGGAACTTTTATTCATTTAATCTGTGTCCTTGGGGTATATTGCTTGAATGATACTGGATTTTCAATCCTGACCATTGTTTTTGACATACTCATTCTAACAGCAATTATCTACATGGTTATCACAAAAACTGATCTGAAAACAGTATCTACCTACTTTAAAATCCAAATGAAGAATATGGATCTTACCAGCATATGTTCATATTTTGTATGTTTTTTGTATATAGTTAGCTTCTTCTCAAACAGCTATGTTGTCTCTGAAGATGGTGTGACTGCATTTTTGGTGCTCACTCTTGTGTGGTGTTACTGTATCCAGCTGTTGGCTAAGATGCTTCATGATAAAGAAGTAAATCAGCGGGAAAATATAGGTAAACGCTCAAAATCTTCATTGAAATTTGACATTGGATATGTGTTAATTCATCCATCTTTTCTAACAGTTCTCTTAACCATTCTTTTCAGCATATCAGTTCACCTCTCATTCTCTTTCCGGACTTGCCGAGAAGAGCAACAATTATGTCAACCATCAATTTTTTCATCACCACTTTCTACACTTTCTGACAATGAGACTAAAAACCTACGATATTTCTTCAGTGTTGCTTGCATTGTAACAATCATTGTCATTTCACACCGGTGGCTTCATTTGTATGGTAATCTAAATGGTAATTCCCCAGCAGTTCTCTTTCACAAATATGGCTTCCCATTTGTAGGCTTATGCATTGTTCTGCATTGGGCTGTTCAGAGTTTGCCTTCAAAGGTACTTGATACTCTTCCACCAATTCAACATGTTGTCTTGGCCCAGTTTGCCTATGTCTTGTTGGGACTCTCTCTTCTCTCTTTCTTTATCAATCCATTATGTATCTATCTCATACAGAAAAACAATAAAAATTTCACACTTCCTCTTGGCTGGCATATTTCCCTAGAAGAAAACATTCCTCAGATTTTTAATGCACTAAAAAGCTGGAAATCAAATGAAAAGGACCAAGATGTGCCTGCCATGGTTTATGGACTGGGAACAGTACAAACAGCTTCATCCTTGTATTGGCTGATTTTGTGCAGTCTTCTGATTATCATGTTGCTTGGAGATGGCATAGCACCAAGTATTCTTCTAGCTCTTCTCATTATATGTATTTTTCTTGAACTTCACAGCACTTACTACCATTCTTTTAATAAGCAAGGTAAGTGACACAAGCTTACAGTAATATTCTGAATATTTTAAACTTTGTATTTAATTTGTTTTAAATTTGCATCCACTAAAAGAAAATATTAAAAACCATTAATTTTTTTAAAGAAAGATGTGTTGGTGTAGTATGTCTTTGTTTCTCTAAAACTGTGGGCTTTTTATGCAGCAGCAACCAGTCACATAATATTTGGATTGTTAAGGAATGGCTTTGTCAAACTGGATGCATAGCACACAGTTGATATTTCACAAGGATAGATTTAATATCCTTGTGAAATATCAACTTGGTGCTACTTTAACATTTTGATATTCTAAACTGACTAGGTTCAAATTAATTTTTTTTCTATAAAATTTTAAAACAAATTGAATGACAGATGACTAGCTGCAAGTTAAAGTTAAAATTTATACTTGCAAAAATTTTGTAAATTTCTAGTGTTGCAAGTTGAAAACTAAAAATTTCCATTTTCATCAGATTAACACCACTAGAAAGATACAAAATAAATCTGTTCATAGAATAAGTTGAAAAGAATAAGATGATTTGAAACAATTTTATATACACACATATACACACACAAAATCTCCTCTCCCTAAGACTAATTTGTGCGCCACCTTCCAACACAGAAGCAGTTTCATCCAACATTTTGAATTGCATGATAGTGTAACACCTGCTGTTGCACCTCTTAATTGCCCTGTTTGTGGAGAGTATGTAGATCCCTTGCTGGACTAAAGAAACATATTCATTCAGAACATCAGTAGATATTCTCTAAATATATGTAGTAATGGCTGTCCTTGGACATGAGTTGGAGACGACCACTATGTATATTTCTGTGTGTGTGTGTGTGTGTGTATATATATATATATATATATATATATATATATATAAAGGTTATACTGATGGATTATTACTTGTATCATATGTTGCGTGATTGGGCAATCGGGGACTAAACTGGTTCCCCTACCAGTCATACCTGGCTAGAAAGACGTCAGGA
>OZ038475.1:91120630-91173130 GCA_964036315.1 Acanthosepion esculentum
ATATATATATATAAATAAATATATATATATATATATATAAACACACAATCAAATTTTCTTTTTGTTTCCATCTTCTCTAAAACTTTGTCATTGCTCACATGTTTGGTCAATCCTATCGAACCACATTACTGTTGCTGCAAGTCATCTCTTCGTATGCGAAGAGATTATCCAACATTCACCACCATGTAGGACTTATTTTATGTAATTGTACAGTACTCTTTTTTTTTCGTAATGAATTTCACGCTTTCATATTTTATTTATTTATTTCCTTCACTACGTTCTATAAATTTTTTTGGGGGGGGGGCTGCTATTAATATTGTTTCATCTGTATATATCATAGGATTTTGGCTGCCAATATTGATTCTTGGTAGGACTTCTAATTCTCTCAGAAGTGCCTCACTGTCGCTTGAGTAAGTCCAGTGAGAAGATGCATCATTGTCTAACACCCCTTTCTATTTTTGTAAATCTACTTAAATCATTTTCTTTCATTCTGCTTGCAGGAATGGTCATCAGAACAATTACTATGAAAATATTTATAGAAGAGACAAAGAGATTTAATTTAAGAATTAACCAACTGATATCAAAAGAAAATGTTTTTACTTTAAAATAGAAACAATCCACTTATTCAGAGATAAGTTGGCTTTACAGACTCAGTGCGAGAGGAGTGTATTATTGCAATATCTTATTTCAAAGTCACTCAAATTTTGTTTATGTATGTGTATGTCTGCTTTTGTATACATTAAATGACAAATCCATATAAGTCAGTCATGCACAACAGACATGCATATCTAAAGTCACATGCAGCTCAAGCATGAGGGACAGTGAATCATCTCTTTTATAATATAGATTTTCTAATAAATTTAGAATTTTACTTTCACATTAACTTAATAATTTGGATTCTAATAGTGAATAGAACTTGCAGCAAAATTAGATTGGAAATTCTAAGATCAAGATCAGTGTGGCTTTATTGAAAATACTTGAACAAGAAATAAAAATTTATTTATGATTTTTGTCTAAATTTCTAGGACGAGAAGTTATAATTATTTACACTATTTATATTGGGACTATTGTCCTCATCTTTGCTGTTATGACACTGTTTTGGTTGTTGTGCCCTTTTTGGTCTTCCTCAAGTGTATATTGATCTGGTAGCCTATAGGGAATACTGAGCTGAACCTTTCATTTAATGTATAGGTAGACTGTTCATGTTCCACTGCTCAGCTGTAGGCATATCATCTCTTATTTTTATTTAGCATTATCAGTTATTCTTGCCTCTTTCTGCCTGTCCAAGGGATTGAACTCCCAACAACTATGTCAATATGAGGAAGGGCAGAGAACAGCAGCCAAAATGCTGTGGTAACAACAAAGATGACGACAACAGTCTGAATATAAATAGTGTAAATAATATTTTTATGGTCAGAAATCTACCAGAGTGAGCAATACAAATGCAGAAATACCTAGGCTTTATGGACTAAACAAAGGCATTTGATAGAGTATGACACAAAGAGCTCCCTGAAATGTTAGGATAACTGGTTTTACTTGGAAAAGATATTAAAGTAATCTGCAACTATTATTGTAAATAAACAACCTGTAGATGGGTAGAGAATTTCAACAGATACAATAAAAATAGGAAGGAGAATGTGAAAAGAACAGGTTTTCTCACTGGATTTATTATCAGTGAATGCAACAATAACATACACTATGCAGATGATAGGGTGTTGATGGCAGATTAAGAAAGAAAAAGAATACTTTGACAAAGTGATCAAAGAAAGCAAAAAAAAAAAAGTAGGAAGAAGACTAAAATCCATGGTTGCCAGCAAAAGGAGCAACTCAAGGTAAGAGTTATGTATCATAAGCAGATACAAAAATCTATTTAGGTAGTGTAGTAACAGACAAGGGAAAAAATCCAAAGATGCATAAGAAAAGCAAAAGTTGCCTTTCAGAAACTAAAAGTATTAAAAGGATCAGAAAATGTCTTTAGAAACAAAAAAAAAAGTCTGAGACTGTCATGCAATATTCTATCTCCTATATGGCGGTGAATGTTCGTTCACAGATGGAGATACTTGAAGCAACATATGATTCTATTAATAAATAGTGGAAATGTCATGGACAAAGCATGTGAGAAACAAATTTTTAGAATAGGGACTACAAAAAATTGCTGCTAACAATCAAAGACAGCTGAAACTTTGGAGACACAATGAAGAAAGGAGGCTTGGAAAATTTAACTCACAGTGTATATTCGAGGCAAGAGAAAAAGGGGCAAACAGTGTGCAACCTACTTGAAATTCTGAATAAATAGATCAAGGACCACAAAGACAAAGGGGTAGGAGTCAAATTAAGGAGAACAACAACAACAACAGGAAGTTGTGGAGTCATGATCAGCCACATCCTGAAATAGCATGGTATATGAATAATATATCTGCTATGCAGCACCATTTTGGGACAATTTTCAGAACTTGCAATATGACTTTCTTTCAATATCTGTCTATATCTCTGAGATGACGTATTATGATTACTTACATTATTTGGACTGTTACTTCATTGCCATATTCACAACCAAAATTTCAGTTGTTGTGCACTCAGCCTTCTTCATGTGATTGGAATTTTGAATCAAACCTTTATTTCATCCACCAGGGTAGATTGGAATTTCAAACTGAAAACTAGAACAATCACCTGAAGAAGGCTGGAGAGTACAACAGCTGAATTGTTGTGAATATGGCAATGAATATGAGGATAACAGTCCGAACAATATAAATAATGTGAGCAATCATAATACCTCATCTCAGAGATATAGACAGATATTGAAGGATCAGTACGGACCCAATATACCAAAAATATGGAAACAACTAAAAAAAGTTACACCAGATGGCACGAATATCAAACCATCTGACATTCCTACACTAATGCAGAGATTTGTGACTCATCCTTTCAGGTTTGGCACCAAGACTTCCCATCAATTCAAGGAGAGCTTCTCTGGTTGCAGAGAAAGCGCGATATGCCTTTGTCAGAGAAAAAAATCTAGTACAACCATTGGATAAAACAGAAACTACAATCTGATATCTCCCAGACGCTCAAGCTCTTCTTCGACAGAATTACTGACAAAGAAGGCTTAAAGAGGATCCATCACAACCTGGATAAATCGTTCAGACATGAATTCGATGCAGTTAAGGCCCACGAAGTACACGAGCAGATTGAAAGATCAGTGAAGGCATTAATCAGTATCAGTCAACACCAACTGAGTGCCTCTGAGGAGCTAGTACTAAACAAGTCTCAACTTCACGACAACCATCAGGGGGATACCATACTTCAACATCATTGCTTGAATTGAGGAAATAGCCTTGAATCTCCATCAGGCTCAGGCAGAAAGTGAGACAGATACTGGAAAAAACTAAGCCACCCAAATCAATCATGAAACTGGTGAGGCTGGCAATCAGAACCCTACAGAGGAATGTAACCATCATACTATCAGCTGACAAAGGCAATGCAACTGTAGTGATGGACAAATCAGAATATACAGAAAAACTGGAAGACGTCATCATGAATGGTAGCTACAGTAAAGAAAGATCCTACAATGAAAACAGAATGCAAAATATCACAGATCCTAATCAAGAACCCCTTCGCAACTAAGATATACAGGTAGTTGTCACAGCATTATGCCAAGCTATCTACAGTCTCCCAAAAATTCACAAAGACGTTATTCCACTCAGGCCAATTGTTAGCTGCCAAGGCTCTGTGTACCAATCTTGGAGTCACTTCCTAGTAGATATGATTGACTCATTAATAGGAAAGTCACCATTGTATGTCTGGAACACTACCCACTTCAAAGAAATAATCAAAGATGCTCAAATCCAATCCAATAATGAGCCTGGATGTGGTGAGTTTGTTCACCAATGTACCTACAGAGGAGGCACTCACAGCAGTCAGGTACAGACTGGCCTCAGACTCATCCTCTAGAATAGTCCAGTATAGCAATAGATAACCTAATGGATTTGCTGACTTTCTGTACACAAACTCTTTGGAATGGGATCAGACATATATCAACAGGATGAGGGCTTAGCAATGGGCTCACCAATACTACCAGCAATGGCAAACCTATATATGGAATACTTTGAAGAGATGGCATTAGAATCTACATCACTGAAGCTAACCCTACGACTGAGATACATCTATGACACCCTCATATTCTGTTCACACCAGGAAGAGGTCCAGCTACTACTGGACCATATGAAATCAATAAGATCATTGATACAGTTGACAATGGAGAGAGAAAACAACAACAATAGACTTGCCTTCCTGGATGTACTATTTTCTCAAACAGAGCATGTGTTCAAGACATCTATATACTGCAAGCCAACATCTATCGGACAATACCTCAACTTCAACTCCCACCATCCATACAGTGTAAAGAAAGGGATTGTCTGCTGCTTACAACATTGAGCAAAAGTCATAAGTGGCAACCCAGAGACATATGAACAAGAAATGGTCAGTATAAGCAGTACCCTACAATGTAACAAGTACCCCAGGTACATGGCAGCAATTCCAATGACCTGGGATAAAAGAGTACAAGAGGATAACACTCAGAAAACAGCTTCAATCTATGTGATGGAATTATAGGAAAAAATACAAAAGATCTGTGGTCCATATAACATCAGGACAACCTTCAATAGTGGTTCAACACTTCGCAGATACCTCTTTCGAGTAAGAAGGCCAGAGAATACAACAGCCGAAATAAATATGGACAAAGATGAGTACAATAGTCCGAATAATGTAAATAGTGTACTTAATACCTCATCTCAGAAATATAGAAACAGAAAAATTGCACTGGTAAAAAAAAAATGTTGCTGAGACATTAGGTTTATAAGTCCCAAAAATTCATACACAGATATCATGGACTAGTGTGAGTTCAATGCCAACCTACAACAGTTGTGAACCAAAAACTTGGATTGAAACTAGAACAATCTCCCCAGAAAGGGTTCAGTTTGAAATTCCAATCATCTGAATGAATATGGCAAGTTACTGAAGATAACAGTCTGAATAATGTAAGTAATGATGACTTTCCTTGTAATATTTTTTTAAAATTGTAGTTTTATTTGCCTTTAGCATGTGAATGATGTTCTGTCCAACAAAAAAAAAAAAAAAAAAAAAAAAAAGAAAGAAATTGAAAGTTCTGTTTGTTCAGATTTTGTAAAGTGGGCTGAGCACAGAACTTTTCAGTACCTCATTAACAAAAACTGAGGTTTTAATTACAGAAATTATACATGGAATTATCTTAACTGTCTGGCTTGCTGTAATTGATTTGCAACAGTTTAGATTAAATGTATGTCGATGCATATTGTACTATTCAAGTGTCTATCTTTGAAATTAAAACAGCCCAATTAAGCTATACCAATTTCTGCCAGAGCTGAAAAGAGATGTGTGATCTGGTATTGTCCTGATGGAAAATGACACCATTCTGATTGGCCAATTCTGAACTTTCAGTAATAACTCTTTAATCACTCCAACTGAGAACAGTACTTGCCTGAATTCATCATCTGATTTTGTGGAAGGAGCTCATAACACATAGCATTATTCAGATAAACAGCATTATCTTTGGATGCAGACTGGCTTTTGAAGTGGTTAAATGATGGGTCATTTTGTTTTCCTCCCCCAGACCGTCACCATTCCACATTATAGCTTCAGATTACCACTTATTTCAATCCTTACAAAATTCCAATAGGAAGAACATGAAGCTGCATTAAAGAAGGCAAAAGATAGAACATAACACCTGTGGTTAGAAAAATCCATGTACAAATATCTAAATATTGTCTATCATCACTTACAGAAAAAAAAAAAAAATGCAACAAATTTTGTTCTGACCAAATAACTACTTTACTCTTAACCAGTATTAACTTCTGAACTCCAGCCCAAATTAGTGACATTATAGAAGGATCTTCTTGGATCTCCTTTCAGAGACAATCAATCAATACTACTCTTAAAATGGAGTAAATCAACACAAACCTCTTTCCTATTACCTACAGCAGCTCCTAATAAATCCATTATAATCATGTCAGATAGCTTTCATTAATTTTTATTTGCTCAGATTTTTGACATGAGAAAAAAGAATCTAGGCACTGTAAAACTAGCTTTATTAGCTAGTTGAATGCTTTCATAAAAAGAATTTTAGTGCCTAGTCAAGTCAGCTTGAATTTTTTCAATTTTTCTTTCAATTGGAAGTTATGGGATCAGAAAAGGTCTAGCGCACTTCAAATAACATCATTTCTTAAAGTATCTGACAAATTACTTTTGCTGTAAGTCAGCAATGTGACATTGATAAATGGAAAGAAAAGGTTAAAAATAAAATATAACTTGGAACAGATGAAAATGGTTAAAGATATGGAATGACATAAACCGAAAGGAAATAGAGATGACTTGAAGAAAATGGTTTTATTTTTGGGGGGACAGATATTGCCAAAAAGGCCACCTGGAAAAATTAAACCCACAAGAGATGGGGAGATGGTGGAAGGGCATTTGGAATCAGCCAAGAACTTTGCTAAACAAGGTAGAAATTGAGAAATTAATTTATGGCCACTTATTACAGTACAGGTTATGAAAATTATTTTCTGATGACCAGACAAGAGAGAAAGTTGGAGAGATAATATTTGGTAATTTTCAAAGACAAAGGCAAAGTTAAACAGATTTATTTCACCTATTGAAAAGTGCAAATTGTAAACAGTCCAAGAAATGGGGTTTCTTTAGATAACTAAACTCAAGGGTCATAAAGACAGTTAACAAAATATACAAGCCAATACTTGCTAATGGCTATCTGAGGAAACAGCTGGTAAATTTCTGATTATATAAACAAGGCTTTATACAAAAATAAAAATGATAATTACAATTATTGACAAAGTTAGGCCATGCCATTTTGCCTATGTAGTTTAAAAATTAGATTTGTCAAAATAACAGACATGTAAGGCCTAAATGAGATGCCAAGAGAGATGGAAGAATTGCCTGCACCCATTGGGAAGTAATGGTGCGAGGCATAGATAAGAGAAGGTGCGAGTTGAACAGGTGGACCAATGCTTGCAACCACTGCCTGTTGAAGGAAGGAATCTCCCAAATTTGAAAAGAGAATTTTATAAACCAGACAACAAAGAACTCTTATTGGAAGATGGGAGAAACAACAGTCAGCTCTCAGCCTGTCCCAAGAAATTAGCACCAATAGACAAAAGTGTCACTGAAGAAACCTTAGTGGAAAGGGCTAAATTTTTTGTTCACTGAAAAACTACGTAATACCAAATCAAAAGTTAACCAAAGTCTGCATTTTTATTTGAAAAAAATAAATAAAATAAATAAATAAATAAAAAAAAAAAAAATAAATAAAAAAAATAAATAAAAATTGCCAAGGAAATTGATCACTACAAACTATATAATCAAGAACACAATGTGGGCAGGGCAAGGTGGACTGAAGAGGACAGCAACCAACACCAATTGAACTGTGACAGTGTGAGCTTGACTGAGAAGGCCAAACCTAGAGTCAACACATGCTCAAAGGGTTATAGCAAGACATTACTTTAATAAAAACCAGTATTAAGAATTTACATACAAATGCAGTCTGTTTCATCATTCTATTTTCCCCACAAAATCTATAACTAACTGAAAAACAAACTGACAATTCTAATACTTGGAGACTAAATTCAAATTCTCATTTTGATCACCCATAGTGTAAACCTCCAAAGGGTTCCTCTCTTACCTTTTCAAACAAACAATTAAGCCCACATTGCATTTATTCTTGTTCACATCAGTGTGCCCAAAGACAGAAAGATCTATTGTAAATTCACAAGGAAACAGTGGTAATTAACACCTGGTGAGAGATGAAAATTCAATCCCAGTTTCCATTTGTTTATTCAAAGATCCACTGAACAGTTTGGGTGCATAGTTAGGTGACACTTAGGACAACTTCTGCCATGTCAGACTACCAAATCAGCTTCTCTCTTCAACCAATGAGAACTCCCTCTGCTCATATCTATATCATGAGGCACAGCTATTGAGACCTCTCTCAACATGGTGCACTTGTTAATAGGTATCCTGGTAGCCTCAATTTTAATTGTGATATTATATAAACCAGCAAATGAAAAAGACTAAGAGAAAATCATTAAACATTCTCTTCTATGCAGTTGTCCCTATTACAGCCATTGTGTCATGAGAGTATCCTCATTTATATAATCCTAACCATTCAAGATACCAATACTACTAGGAACCATTTCTAAAATGTTGCACAATTGTTTGCAGTGATCATAGTAAAGTAACAAGAATAAAAATTACTCATTAGATGTAATCTCTGGACTAATGATTTTATTTTAACCATTTGTTTTTTTTTAAATTAAGCCAAAGTTTTTGTTGCTTTCTTTTGTACATGATCTCTAATGTTAGAGAAAAATGGTGGTGGAAGCCATAAAGTCTTATACATCCTACAACTGTGAAAAGAAAAATTACAAATAGAAAAAAGTCATAGCATTTCAATGATTTATTGACCCGCAGTAATTGTACAGGCTCAATAGAGTCGGCAAAATAGGCTTCAATATTTTGAGCACAATAGATTGACTATGTTGCCTTGCCACCCCTTGTATGTGTGCTTTTTTTTTCTTGTCACATAAAAGTGTGTGTGTGTGTGTGTGTGTGTGTGTGTGTGTGTGTGTGTGTGTAAGATAATCATATTTAATTCTTATTGGCACCGGATTGTAACAGGTGGAAGTGAGGGGGGAGAAGGAAGACTGCTGAAAAATGCAATATTGCAAGAACTTTAAAATAAGAACAATGGTTATTAGTGAATGCATTTTAGGTGGAAGGATTTATTTATCATATATTGCAGATATTTTTGCCATATTAAATAACCAACATCAAATCCAATTTCTTTTTTTCAATTGAAGTAACAATTATAACTAGAGTGCTTATCTATTTTCACATTATGACAGTGAATATTACCTAAGCTGTATCATTAAACAATATCTTAGTATTTATTATAGAATACAAGATGCTTTGTTTTTGTTATGACAAAACTGATAGCTTAAATATTTACTTATATTTTTGTTAACTTTTCTATATAGTTTTTTCCATTATAAAAAATTTAATGAGAAAATAAGTAATTTTTAAAGGGAAGGGAGAATTAAATTTAGAAAAATTTAAAGAAAAATTTAATTTCCTACAGTGAACTAGAAGAAAAAAAAATGCATGCTCCAGTTTAAGTAAACCATCTTGGCTGATGTATTTGAAATTTCTAACTTTTTCAGAAATGAGGGGTGCAGTTTTTGCAAAAATTTTGACATTTTGAAGCCTAACTGCTTCAAGCATAACACATTGGCCAATTCCAATCTGCTATTTTCATGGCCTTTTGATAACTGTTTGTAAAATTTGCCTGATATGTCCATGTCACAGGTGAAAATATAACAGCTCAGAACAGCTAGTGAGTGAGTCTGCAGCAATAATGTAGTCACCAATTGGTTAGTTTATGCTACAGCAATAGGAAAATAAATGTTCATTGAAGAGTATCCTTCACCTAAATGAGCATCAAGGACTTAGATTCAGGATCTACTTGTTATCCAGTTTATATCCAACCACTTGTTCTTCATCCATGGCAGTCATTACAGTTAGCTGAAAAAGAAAAAAAAAGAAAAAACTCAAAACAAGAGCCACAGAGAGAAACTCAAAACAAGAGCAACAGAGAGAAACTCTAAGAAACAGTTCTTATGCCTGACAAACTAATTTTACAATATCAATCTTTACCATCTTGGCAATTTCCATAGCCATCAATCCCATTTCATCACTATCAGTCAAAAAAAGAGAGTAATTCATCATAGCAGCTCCGGTATGTTTACTGCTTTTTGATCATTTCTCCTTCCAGCAGGTCGTCATTATTACTATTTCATTACAAACATACTGCAAAACCAATTCATTACAAACTTGGTTGAACAGCAATTATTTCATTGTCAATAGATGCAACATCTACCATGATATTCTCTCAAAGCACACATGAAAAATGATATTGCAGCTCCTGAAAGCATCTTTATGAGGTTCTGTTGCCCTCTATTGAAAGCATAAAGTCAGGCTTGATTTTACACCTAATATATGACAAAGTCAGCACATATGCTATATATATTTTTATTTTTTTTACTGCAGCAGCATCTTTCAGCATTTTGTATTTTTCAAACATTTTTTTGTTTAATTTTCACTTCACTACATTTCACTTCTGGCCAATCCTAAGTGTTGTGAACAACGTTTACAAGTTATATTAGCAACCTCTGAGATAGCAAACAAGCCATATGAAAAAAATGATTTCAAAATTTGATGACAGTGATGAGCCCACCTGTGTATTTGAATGGCTAAAAAAAAAAAAAAAAAGTGAGGGATCAAAGACTGGAAGACATCCTTCCACTGTACCTAAGCAGTGGTCCTTTGCTGCATATCAGCAGCTTATCAAGGAAGAAAAATCAGATAATGCACAAATAAAGCAAGTCCTATGAATTGGCTTTGCAACAGAAAAGTTTATGGCCCATCATCTGCATGCCTGGAATGTCATTGTCTTTCTTGCAGATCTGCAAAAACTTGCTTTGTTTGGGAGAATATCAGAACAGGTCATGGCTTGTACTTTTGTGACAGGACTGCTAAATCATTTGAAGCACACATTGTGGACATCATTGAGGATGGATAAGAGGAATGTAAGCCAACTACTAGCTAGAACTAGTAATGAATGATGGGATGGTAATTGAAAACCAGTCACAGTAGCCATGTCGGCAGTTAAAACCGACATTCCTATGCCCTCCATTAAGTATCCTGCCAAACAGTTGCTACAGGTGCTTGGGACCTTATTCCAGGGACATGTACTAGCTTTAAATGAAAAGCATTCCTAGAAGTACAGTGTTTTCAATATTAAGAATGCAGAATGTTAGAGAAACAGGCTAAGGGACAAGATATCCACATAAAAGAAATAAAAGAGGCACCGCTGAAGATAAAGTGTATATACATGGGAAGCAATGTACAGCTTTAGTGGATTTGGGCTGTTTCACTTTTTCATGAATCAGCTTGGAGCAAAGAGGATGTGAACATGCTGATGGTCGATGAACAGATCCTTTAAAGTCAAGAAAGTGGTACTGTAGAGCTGAAGATCGATATCATGAACCCGGTGAAAGTTAGTCCTAGCTGTGAACTGTAAGTTGCTGAGATTTCACCAGATCTTGTGGATGGACATTATTAGGAAGTTGGATAGAGTTCACATAACCAGCTCAGGTAAGGCTGTACTTTCACAGTGGAAATTGCCAATATATGCAGCCATTTAAAATTGATGAAACTGATGTTAGTACTGAGCTTGACAAAGTAAAAGATCTGGACTGTGACATAAAAATGGACAAATGGTCACCTGCTGGAGCAATGCCAAAATGCAGTGCCTTTGTTCAAACAAGTTGGATTGATTGATTTGTACTTTTTATGGCTTAATTTGTGGGTTTAAATAACTGATATTTCCCAGATACAAGTTCTATTTAACACATAGCTGGAAGGAGGAGATGGATTTATACCTTTCTCAGGGTATTTGTGTGTAATTGAACATAACAAACCTGACTTGACTCAGCTCTCAGATTTCTTATTTCAAATATTATACATTACACCATGCACACATCCAGTTAGAGAGAAATATGAACAATAGTTGCAGACATGGCTAGACCACAGATCGTTGCTACCTTATCCAGAAAGAGAACTAGGTATTCCCAGGGGCCTAATCCTATCAATGGCAATAGTGCAAGAGAATTAGGGAAAGGTGCACCTTGAAGTTGAACAAACATGTTGATGCTCACACAGCTGATGCCAATGTGTGTGCACAGAATATGAGTGAGTGATGGCAAAAAGAGTCCAACGTCTCTCCTTGACTGGCAGAAGGCTTACTTGCAAATGCACATACATTAAATGTGCCATTTAAGAAAAACACTCTTCAAGTAGTGAGGATATTTTTTAACCAGAATGTAATTTGAACTAAACAATCATTGTGGATACAGTACTTTCAGAAAATGACTTCATCAGGAAACATCAGTATACATAGATGAAATATATGTTGCTGAAAGTATTGCATAACTGGCATGTGTAAAACAACATCTAGATGACTATGGATTTAAATATCTGGTGAGCAGAGCATAACAGATTTTATTGGAAGTGTAAAAGCAAAGTCCCATAGATGCCAAAACTGATAACACACCACATGTTATTTTCACTGTGTGGAAACCTGGTGGGACACTTTCTGGTTTGCTGCTGGCTCAAAGTTGTATCAGCCTTTATCAAATGCAGCAACAGCTGGCTGGGAGTGGGGGAAATGAAGGGAATGATCCCTCTCTTAAAGCCATGATTGCAGAACTTATTGCTAGAGTACATTACAATGACACTGGATCAAGAAGACTAAGGAGTCTCACGAAAATAGCTAGACACAGTAAGAAAATATCAAACCTACGAAGGGAATGATCCCTCTCTTAAAGCCATGATTGCAGAACTTATTGCTAGAGTACATTATAATGACACTACATGTAGCATGTGGTGCACAGAGGGAGGCACATTGGGTTGATGCAAGCTCTTGTCACCAGAAACTAGCTAGGGCTCTTCTTTCTCTCACTGAAGATGTATGTTGGCTGCATCTTGTGAAGGATGCAGAGAATATCAATTTCTTGGCATCAACCTCATGCTCTAGTGGAGCACAACTGATACGCATCAGTTTACAGACTGTATGTATTGGACAAGCTCAAGAGAAAAGTTAGAAGATTCTAAAAAGCCAAAAGTGAAAAGCTCATTTAAAAATAACTCTGTACATTTGAGAAGAGAACGCATAAGTATGAATTGTCTGTGGATATGTTTGTCAAATCAGATTGGGATCAAGAAGACTAAGGGGTCCCACAGAAATCGCTAGACACAGTAAGAAAATGTCAAACCTATTTATGTCACATCAGTAGATACAGCTGGTCTAAACTTAATAAAGACTGTACACTGCTAAAGTAGGTATCTAAGCAACAAGATTATGTTATACTTTGCAAAGTCATCCTGTGGTTTCAAAGGCAGATGTCAAGACAATAGTCAAGGAATGCAAATCAATCAACTCAGCCCCAACGTGTTAGTCACAAGGCAAGCTAAACATGACTGATGCATTAAAACAATTGTGAATTACATAATCCACTATAATTGAAGATATTATTTGCTGATTCACAATTTGGAAACCACTGTGTCAACAGAATTCAACAAGTGTCATCCAACCCCATTTAGATGGGCATCTTTTTTTATGACCAAGGTCCACCAGTAGAACTTCTCACATATGTCAGTGTTTTGTACCTAACTGGTCAAAGTGTCTTTAGAGGAGCAGAGAGTCCAACTTCACATCCAATGTGTATATATTCCCACAGGCAATGATATAATTGAGAGATGCCAGTGGAGCATTAAAACAGTTGCCACTAGGAAGCGATGCTCAATAATCGAGATGGTCTACTGGTATAATTCACACCAAATGACAAGACCTCAACTATTACTTTGCCTGCTAACATGAGCCACTGCTACCAAGTAAGGGTAATTTATGCAATCCTTCCACAAAACATCAGAAAGATTGCATGCTGTACAAAGTGGGAGAGTTATGTGGGTGAAAAACATGCACAATGTACCTTGAGATATCAGGTAGCATTAGCAACCCACATACAATTTTGATTGTTGGAATGGCACAACACCTAAAAGATCTTCATTCCATCAGAGAGTAACACAGGCAGTACATTGAACACAGCTTCTGAAAGTGGTGTTTGGAGTCAGCATGTCCAATGGCTCTTTTGATGGAGAAGCTTCTGGACCCAAGACTGATGCACATGATAACACTTCAGAAACTGTTCTCTGAAGAAGAGAGGATTGCCACCCGCATGATGAAGTACCATATTAACAAAAAAAACAACACAACACACCAAGATGTCATATCTGATCATGAGATCCTTAGCTCACCAGGCAAAAACATTCCCTTGTGGCATGTTTTTCTCCACTGGATGAGGCCAGTATTGTAGACCAATGAACATGCAAGGGTTTCACTCCTGGCCCATTCTAAGTATTGTGAGTTGAATAGACTGCTTTAAAAACTGAATTTTTCTGCCACGGGCTAGTAGTAATCTTCTCTTGGGTGACTGTAAGTGAGGGGGATCAAATCTAATGGCTTTGAGAACTTTTATTCATTCTTTTACAATTTGATACTAAAAACTGAATCCAGCAAATTTTTTTTCAAAATCCCACTTAAGTGGGGAAATTTTGTGACAAGTTAAAAAAAATAAAGTAAAATTAAAATCCCACTTAAACAGAGACATTAAATGTGGGTTGCAGCAGAAAAACCTGAGAGAATAACTAGTACTAAGGAAAGTACCATCTATGTGGAAGTGTACTGTATTTTTATGATCTTACAGAATTCCAAGTAAACTAGCAAGAAGTACTTTAGTAAAATATATCATAACTATGAATTTGAGTAAAATGCTTTTTAAGTTTGAAAGAACCAACATTTTTAAAAGCTCTAACAATTATCACTTACAACTATGTCTAAGTTTAAAAAGTCATTTGGAATATTTGCTTGAAAAATAGCAAATAAAAAAAATTGTAGTGACAACTATGTGCCAAAAATGATGTTAGATTAATAACTTAAAATAGGAAAAATGTTCTTATATTTACTCGGGCTATCATCAATCAGTGAATAAGACATCATTAAAGCAAAATATTAATGAAAATAAAATACTAATAAAATCTTAATTGCCGACAATGCTTCATCTAATAAAAAGTAACACTGATCATAGGAAGAACCTAGGTATATTTGCATATTAAAAATTATATACAAGTAATATTTTTATTATTCCGTAATAGTTAATTAAAAGAATAATTGAAGGTTCTATAGTTTTCACAGCAAAATATAATTGAATCATTAGAGTTTATCATAAAAGTCTTACAAAATAAACTTACTGTAAGGGATTCTCCATTTTCATATCGCTCTTTAATCTCTTTACCAAGTTCATTGCTAGGACAGTTCAGATCAGTTTTTAGGTGCCCATCATCTTCCATGAGAGAAAGTGAACCATCATTTTCAATCTCAACAAGCTGAAATTTTAAAAAGTTTTTCACATTACATTTTATACTTTGCAGAAGATTCAGATTAAGGCAAAAAGCGATTTTCAATTTTGATATCTTGACTATTATTAAAAAAAAAAAAAATTTTAAATCAGAGTTTCACAAAAGGTTAATACAATTCTATTCAATAACCGAATGAAAGATTTTAACTTCCATTAATTAAATAAGAATATGGTTTTATGCACTCCATACAATTAAGAGATTGAAAATATTTGAAAAAAAAAAAAAACCAAAAAAAAAAAAAAAAAAACCTTGACATTTTACCAAGCCCATGACATGAATTTGCAGGAGTGATCCATTCATTTTTGCAAAAATTTGTCATTTGTAGTTGAGCCATCAAACATAGTTGCAATGATAAATTGCTGTCATCTGAAGTTAATGGGTTAAAAATAAATCAGATACTAAAAGGCATGTACAAATAAATTGTAGTGTTGAGAATATTTCATGATTAAAGATACAATATTAAAAAAGAGAAAAGAAAACCTTCATATCTCTCTTACCATCATAAAAGAAAAAGAAATTCCTGAAAGAGACTAAGCAAAAACAGTAACTTACTAAATAATCCTTTCGTTTAACATGTGGAACCAACATATTATGGGTTGAAGGACAAATATCCTCATATTTTTTGCCAGTAAAGAGATCAAGCCCAACAAGGTGAACCTAAAAAACAGTGTAAATTTTAATGTCAATTATATATATATATATATGCAATTAAATGTTTAGATATTTATAAGCTCTTGGTACATCTGTACAAATTTATAATTCATGAAATTGGCAGAGATTACATAAGAAAAAGATTACAAATAAAAGACAATGTTAAACTATCTTCTACATGTTCAAGTTGCAGATATGAAACATTCATGCAAAGTCATTGGATTAATTATAATTATTAAATATTATTGCTTGTAACTTGTTACATGTATAAGTAACTACATGAATTAGGCCCTCTGCCTTTAGGACATTTTGCTATATGAATTGCTTCCTTTACAAAAACAGACAGGGAATAAAGATGTGTTACTGTTCTGAATACAGTTCTAGTTTGATGTTCTTGAGATTGAAGACAAAACAGTGGTAGTTTCTTATTGAATTATACCTCTACACTGGTATGATATATCTAAAAATTGTCATCTCTATAAGATATTTTCTTTCTCGGCCCCCTTTCTCAGTCTGAAATTACTAGCTACTACCACAAATGGGCTTGCCTTGTTACAAAAGGGAAGGTCTCCCATATATAACTACTTTGTTTAGAAATATACTGCTTGATGTGCACAGGCCTGTTATTTGAGAAGTGAAACCCCAACTCTTGTGCACAAACTACAGACTCCAGTAATGGCTAGCAAGTCTTTCACTTTACGTTGTTCAGCTCCTACCACACATGACCTGTCATGTCTAGTGAGAAACTACTGTTTCTGGCATCTCAGGCCAACACATTAGAATTCACAAACATTTCATATTTGAAATGAAGGCTCTTCCATAAATGATGCACGAATTACACCCTACTGTAAAAAAAACAAAGACCCAGAGAAATTCAACTCGACATGATGGGGGGGGGGACTGCTTGGGGTGATGCCATGAATTCTTTTAATGCCTGAATCTGCATACACTGTTCAAGAAATACTGGATGCCCTGGAGGAATATGCTATTGGTATGAGCCCTTTGTGTTCAAACAAAAGAAACAATATGAAGGCCAGTCTCCAAGCTCTGTCAAAAATTTACAACTTCTGGTAGAAATGCAGAGACCCCTTAATGTAAGACAGTACAAAGCCAAGACATGAAGCCCATGTGATGTGTCCATGAGCAAGTGCTCCAAAGAAGGAATGTCTATTCTGTGGGTATACACATGTATCTAAATGAAACAAATGCCCTGTATATAGCAACTCATGCAAGCCTTGCAGTGAACATTACTACTTTTAGATCAAGTGTCCTGACAAAGAACACTCATGATCCAAGAAAAGGAAAGTAACAAAAAGTCTGCATCTCAGTCTCATGAGCACTACTACAAGACTACCTCAGGGAATGAAGATGACCTACAATGGGCAAATGCTATCAAAGGAGGTTAAAAAGAAGATGCTATATGTATGTTATGTTGCTAGGGAAGAAATTACTTTCCAAACTAACACAAGAGCAACTGTCAATATGCACCTTGCAAGACAAACAACATCAGCCCATGCAACAGAGTGCAAATCAATATGGAACAATACCTTGGTGAGACTACTTGGACTGTATTGAGGAATCATTAAAAATAATCCCAAAAACAACCCAAAATACTCCTTTTAATTTCTCATCTCCAAAGATAAAGATCACTTCTGATCTGTGAGCAGATACGTCTTGTAAATAATAAGAAAAATACTTCTTTTGCTGTGAATGAATTCAAAGAGATATTTGTTACAAGCCATCAGAACTGCCTGGGGTCACAACACTATAGCTGAAGCCAGATGTTCCTTTGTGACACCCAACAAAAGAGTGTAGCTGTCAACCTACAACTGCAGGAGCCAAACATACTAACCAGGATTGGTGTCATCTCACCAATTGAGAAACTCTCCATGAGTCAGTTAACTAGAAAAGGAACAGTTTACGGAGGATATGCATACACTATGATTGGAATAAGGCACTCATGCACAAACATTAGATGATGCAGCTTCTGGCAGTGACTGCCATTCAGTTTAAACTCTGTTGCTGAAGTCATAGAAAAAGAAAATACTACAATGCTTCCAACACATGAAAAGAGTTATTGCAGGTGATCTGGTGGGGTTTTGAAGGAGCCAGGAGAAACGGAACAAATAACTGTACCAGCTGATTGAAAGATGCCATACAGTTGAGGTCAAACTGAATCCAGAAGTTTGAGATGGGTTTGGATGCCATCACTTATAGGACACCTCATCACTAAGGAGCATAGTGAGGTAAACCTAGAAAATGTAAGTGCTATTTGAGACGTGCCCACCCCAGGAATGTAAGAGATCTATGCCGATTTCTGAGCATAGTGCACTATGTAAATTCCAATAGTCAAACAACTTCATGACTTGATCAAGAAGGAGGTCACACTGATGTGGTCAGATTCCCAACAAACCGCTTTTGATATAGTAAGAGAGATGATTCTTACTTTGTTTGTTATCCCTAATATTGCCTATTACAATCCTTCAAAAAGAACTGATGCTTGAAATAAAATGAAGCCTGTAAACATAGCTTGGGAGGAGCCCACATGTAGAGGTAAAGACTTGTCACAATTGCAAGTTGTCATTTTAGAACAGTATCAGGAATCGGTAAAAACATTGGTATCATCCCATCACTAGTTCAAACGCCAGGAATCTTTGGTATAACCCATCAAATAGATAGATATCCAAACATTTTCTTTAGTAGTCTAAAAATGATGTTTAAGTGTATGCAATAAATATAACGTTTTTATGAATAAGAAATATATTACTTAATTGTTATATATACATGTGTGTGTGTATGTGTGGTGTAACAAAAATACCTTTACAAACTTTGGTGGCCCAGATTCCTCATACTAAAACAAGGACAAAAGTCCATATAAATAAACATCTAAAAATTCTTTGTTTTTGAGTTATTAATTTTAAAGAAAGTTTACAGTAAATGGTACCGAGTTGCCATGTAGACAAGGCTAAATTTGTCATTTGTGTACATTTATGGTTAGTCTATCTTCAATGTTTAATGTGTAGTAGTGAGTTAACTGAGAATTGTTCAATTTAATACTGGCAGGATATTCATATTGTGAGCAGATATATTATCTTTACATACAGCCATGTGAATAGGTAATGGGTGCAAGGCTGCACAGCTGCATCAGATGACATTTACAGACTGAAGGCAGCCATTCAACCTTTACAGACTGAAGGCAGTCATTCAACCTTTGTTGCTGTTTATCATGTTGCAGAGACAGGATCCATGGCACCACAAACTATGGATCAAGGAAGACTGATCTGCTTGTATGTCTGATCATAAAAAACAAATTCTTTGAGAAAATCCAGGTATTAGCACATGTCAAGTGGCCCTAGCATGCTGTACATCTCATAATATCACATAGAGGGGACTTCAAGAGCAGTTCCTGTATCCGTACCATTTGCAACGTGCACATGGTCTTTCACCTTCTGATCACACACCGTGGGAGAACTTTTGACGACAGTTTACTGCACAAACTGCTGATCCATTGTTTGCCTCTTCAGACTTGTTTATGGATGAGGCAACATTTGTGGACAGATCGGAATCCCCATGCACAATATAGGCTAGACACCAGCATCCGTTTACAACTAAATGTGTGGGCTGGAATTGTAGGTGACTGTCTGGTAGGTGCATATGTTTTCCCAGCATGTCTTACAGGAGACGTCTACAGGGACTTTATTTTGAACACACTTCCAGACCTGCTAAAGGATGTACCCCTGCTAAAATGAAGACTCATGTGGTTTATGCATGATGGGGGTTCTGCACATTTTATCACATTGTTTACGATGCACTGGCTGATACCTACAATGAAAGATGGATAAGGTAGGAGAGGACCAGTTCTATGGCCTGCATGTTCTCTCAACCTCAATGCTTTGGATTTTTATCTGTGGGGCCACTGAAAACATGCAGCAGATATTAATAATGCAGAGATGCTTCATCAACATGTCATGGGGGCCTGTGAAACCATTTGACACTGTGTCAGTATTTGAAAGTGTCTGACAGTCAATGATCCAACGGGTGCATGTGCGTGCAGAAGTGGAGGACATTTTGAACATTTGTTATGAGTTGCTGTGTTGAGAAACAATAATGGCCTTTTGGACATCTATTTACATGGACATTTTAGATTGTTTTGGTGTCAAACCCACCCCACAAACTTTGTAAAAGTATCTTGGATTGTACATTTAACAGTGTCTACTGTAAACTTTAAACTTAACTAAAAAATAAAGGATTTGCAGACATATGTTTATATGAACTTTTGTCCTTGTTTTGGCGTGAGGAAACTGCCCACAAAGTTTGTAAAAGTATTTTTGATACACCCTGTATATCATATTAAATAAATCAACTAATTACATCCAGCTTTCTGGCATATCAGTTTTATGGTTGATGGTAAACAAATTTAAATATGTACCACCAACAAACATTGTCTTTTACAACTATTTTCTTCTCATATACAGAACACTAGTTTCTATTCAGTTTAATTGAGACCAAACAATACTTGTAAAATACATATATGGAAGCTCTTAGTTAAAAAATATCCTGTACATAAAAACTATTTCTATAGAACAGAGATCAGCAACCTTTTGCTATGTGCTGACTTAGGGTTTTAAAATCATTCAGTGTGTCAAAAGCATGCATATTTTTATACAAGTTACGGTCAATATACTTGTTCTACAATATATTTTATATAGTAACATATAGTATATTTACTTTAGTATATATTAAAATTGAAACAGCTAAATATCTTCTTTGTGTTGTAATAGTTATTGGTTCGGACTTCATGATGTCATTTGCAGCTGCATGCCATTGGAAATTGCTTGGTGTGCCCATATGTGGCACACATACCATAGGTTGCTGCCCCCCCCCCCCCCTAGAATAGGTACAAGATATACAAGCTAAAATTCTTATTAATTTTATAAGTGTAGCAATTGTACTTCCTTATGAATTTAATTTGGCATTATTTTGCTTAATATGATATAGATATTAATAGGAGGAAATCATTCCTAATACAGTGAATGTCATAGTAAGACTAAAATGTTTTAGGAAACATTTTTGGGGAGGTTAATTTCACTTAATTAGTCCTTATTTTGTTTAATTAACACAGGTTACATTTCTTATCAGTGAAAAATTGGAGATGCAATAGAAAGAATGTTTAAATTTACTCATTTGGATGAATGAAAAGCAGAATATAGAATGTTGATAAACAAAGTAAAACAGTAACATTGGAGAGAATTGAAAATACAAATTATTAAAAACGATTAAAACACAGGTTCTAAATTTTACATGCCAAAAGTGCTTATATAATCCTAAAAGGTATCTAAGAATCAAGAATTAAAATGGGGACAATGGCTTGAAAGCAAGCAAACAAAACTTATAAATTCTTGATAAACTATACTCAAGGTACATTATCAGAAGTTTCAAAAGCTTGTCTTTATTATCTCCTTTATTGCTTTTCATATTGTAACACAGCTTTTTAATGTTCAACATTTTCAAAGTTGGAAAGAAAATAAGTTTATATCAAAGAAAATTTCTAGAAATCGTAAAACAGTTTCCTTAAACAAGCTTATTTTATGAAAAGCATTGTTTAACCTGAATGTGAAAAGTCAATGTGACAATCATGAAAAACTAGATTAACTGCATTCAAATTGCCAAATTCCTAAGTTCTTTTGAGCAATCTATTGAAATATTTGAGAATTCATTGCCAGATCTGTATTACCTAAAAATAATGTAGAATAGTAACATTCAGGTATTATGAGATTACAAACCGCATACATTTATACTGTTATAATAATAGTCTATAAAAGACATGGTAAATAAGTTCTTACAGAATAAGTATGGCAGCTGCCCACTACAATCGATTATTAATGCCAGAAATCAGCATTAACGGCAAGAAAGTTTAAGAGAAGTGAAGAATAATTGAAGTTCCGTTTTATTAAGGTTTGGTTACATTTACTAAGACATACAAGATACTTTTGTTATTGATTACTGCTGATTTTTCATAGGCAATATAACATTTGGCTTTGAATATTCATCAAAAAAACTTTCTTTAGGATAACTAAAGTTTGCTTTGAAATATGTGAAGAAAACTGAAGACAGATTTTTCACAAAGACAAGAAAATCTGACAAAGTCCCTCTGAGTGATGACAGTGTTAGTGATGACTGAAAATGACATTCAAGTATATGCAAGGAAAAAAATTATTCAGTACTACTAAAAGTGATAAAAAAAATTAAAGTAAATCCAAGTGATCTTTCAATGAAGAAAGGAATCCAGATCCTATCAGTTATTTTGTAAAGTTTTTACTTTTGAAACTTCAGTGTAGGAAAAAAAAAAAAAAAAGAAAAGTAATTTTGTGATGTATTATATAAACTGACAAATATGTTATGACTTACATATGAAAGGTTGTGTTAGAAGAGTTTAAATTATGAAAATTTAAGCAAAATTTTCTGGTGCTAAATACTTCTGTATTTGCTTATCAGTTTCTAGAAAAACAATTGAAAAGGAAAGTACACAATCTTGTGTTGCTATTTCATACTGATAGAAAAATAAAAAACTAATTAAAAAATTTTTTATTTGTATTTTACAAACACACATTAAAAAAAAAAAAAAAAAAAAAAAAAAGTACCTCTCCAAAGATATGCCAAAGAAAAAAAAAATGATATGCATGATGAAAAAATGCTCCATATATAAAAGTTTTTTAAACATTTTTTAAAATTATTATTAAGAGGATAGCCCACAGGACTTTTTTTTTATGTAAAAATTTCAAAACTTTGGTTAAAAATCTTGTTTCTTTGGTGTTAAAGGGGGACCATAAATTAGTATGGGAAATTTTAGCATATTTTCGTGGTGACAAAGAGTGATTTGAAAATTCTTGCAAAAGTCAGATAATTATCAGATTTTAATAAAACTTTCAAGACTTATTCACAAATGAATGAAATTATTTTTGAAATGTGTGTTTTCTTTTATCTTGTAAAAATATATGATTTTATGAAATTGAGAAACAAAGTCAGAAATCCAACCTTCCCCTTGCAACAGCGGAAACACACTCACTCACCAAGCTCAAAAATCATTCTGATCCCGGTAAGCAAAAAAAGCAACAGCTTTTATTCACTGAACGATTTTTCTGATTGGCCACACCATTCAGGGAGGAAAGAACATCAGCATAGTTTCTCTGATACTTAAAGTAGCAGGTTTTTTTTACTATTTTCTTTAATGTTCCTTCAGCAGACTGTGCACAAGCATACTTTTTTGAGGTAGGTGATTTTCTCTTTCATTAAACTTCCTGTCACATAGGTGACACCCAGAGGCAGGCCTCTTCACTCGAGCTTCTCCAGAGCAGGACGATTACTGGAGGGGATTGAATAGTATGTTCAAAAGACTCATCTCCTGAAGAGTTCCCTGGTCTGCATGGAGACTTCACCATCTGAAGACGTATTGGCTCCTCCTCCAATGGTGACTATCCTTTCAATTTCTGAGCACTCACTGCTAGTATCACTTACCGAAGTGTCTGAACCTACACAGGGACGCAAGTCTTATCTATATTGTCATCCATCAACAAGCATAGTGCACAGGCCTTTACCCACATATGATCCCTAGTTGTATGCCATTTGTTCTTTTACTCATTCACTTGAGTGCATTGGGTCAATACCACTTAGCAGGATTTTGTACTGGTAAATCATGTTGGCTGGCGCAGCTAAGGGTGACGTTGTGCCAATATACTGCTTCCATTACAGAACACTGCTTCCTGGCAGCAATTCTCTTGACACTGCAATGGCATCATTCAATTATGTCATTTCCTGATGAGACGTATGCACAACAAAATTGGATGTGGACGACCAATGAATCAAAAAAAATCTTTAAAGAGTCCACTGCAGAATGTAGTGTTGTTGTCAATGAGGAGTTCTGTCAGAGGTACACATTTAAAGTATAATGCCCTCAAGTGGTCAATCATGCTTGCGGAATCCTGTTGATGCAGGCATCATCAAATAGTTAACCAGGTTGGGTCAGAGTTAATCAGAATTAGTGGTTTCTATTGTGGTGAGTGATGTCCATTCCAACACAGTGCCACACTTTTCAAGTTCAGTTGTCCTTTTGGCCATTGCACAGATGGTGGGTCAATGGACTGATGCCCCTTGCATTCTCTGACCTCTGGTCTGATGGCAGCTTCAGATACAGAGGGATCAATCTGCCTCACAAAATATGGGGTCCGTGTTCTATTGCAATGTCCGCTTTGGCAATGCACAGATCTTAGTAGATCCGAGTTACAGTCATTTGCTGATGTTGCACAGACATGTCCTACTGGCTGTACCTCTTAATAGCATCGAGTCATCTCTGGAGCACCCTTGTTAAACTATCTGCCTTATTCCAGTTCGATCTGACCAGTTGCATATCCACTGATAAGTTGTATTCACATACCAACTTTCCTAGTGTGTCTAGTGCCTTCAAATGAGCATTTCGCTCGTGGCCTTTCTATGTATCTTGGCCTTCCCCATAAGAGTGTCTTCTATCCACTTATGCACACATGCAGAATCTGAACAAATGCAACACTGTTGCCTTCCATCGAAGGGCCACAGTTACCCCTTTCATGATGGCATAAGATTCTGATAGGTTGATATGCTGTGTATCCTTCTTTGGATGCAACCAACATGCATCTTTCACGATAGTTCCATTGAGCTGAAGGAACACTCCTGTGGCAAGGGAGCTCGCATCAACCCAGACTTCAAATTCAGATCTGTCAATCTGTCTGTGCATGCATAACTGCAAGTAGGCCTTTTGAAGATAATCACAGAGACATTGATTTCTTCCTTCACCATTCTCTCAATTTTTGTGCACATCCATGTATACTTCTACATATTCATTCAGCTCCCGGTAATCTAGTATGGGGCACACCTTTCCTTTGTGGAGAATCAAGCTCTTTCTTGTGAGCTGAGTCGGCCATCTATTATCCAGCCACATCTGCAGTTTGCGCTGGTATTCTTCTCTGATGTGTTCAGGCACCAAGTACTCTGACACCTGGTTCTGGAGCTTCTCTGGTGGGTTATTTTCTGACCATTTCCACAGTGCTGTCCATGCTTTCATCAATCTCTGCACTAAAGTCAGGCCCAGCAATCCTCAAAGCAGCACAGATGGGTGGACTAGAAAACTGAACTTTGCCTGATGTATACTCCACCCAGCTCCTTAATAATATACATCCAAGGAGCAAGTCAAACCCTAATGATGTGCTGTCCACAACGAAGACACTGATGGTGATGGGGTCACTGTTGTTGACACTGAGTCTTATGCTTCTGACTCCTCAGCTCCTAAGAGCCTTTCCATCAGCTGTTAATATGCCCATCTTTCGTGAGTGACCAAAAGCAGCCCAAATCTACTAAAGCAGTACATGTTATCCCATTGGTGTGCACCTTTATCACAGGAAGCATCTCTTTCATGCTCTGTGCAGGGAAGAGACCTGGATAATTAAAGGCAATGCGGCTTAATTTCTGACATTTAACACATCGTAGATCGGCATCTTTGTGTTGATAGTGGCAGTTCTTGGCAAAATGATTTGGCCCAGAGCACCAATAGCAGCTCACATCACCATGGCAATGGATGGCTGGGGTTGGGTCACCTTTGATTTCAGTTGGTTAAATGGTTGTGGCATCTGGCACCCCAGCTCCCTGTTTGTCAACCATGATAGCGCGGGCTCTGGTCAATAACTAGTTGAGCATCATGTCTTCCATTCTGGATGATGCTCAGAGTATGTGCTTATCATGGCCAGGCAATTCAGACAAAAGGTACATGTCATCCAGTCTTCAGGTAGTAGTGCGATCAGTACAGCATCATTAGCAAAAAGTAATTCCCTAATCAACAAGTCAGTCATTCAGACTTCAGTCTTCAGTCTTTTCAGATTGAAAAGAGATCTATAGGAACATAAATGGCAAAACTAAATGGCAAAGAGAGTGGATGCCAGGACATAACCCTGTTTAATGCTACTCGTTGAACGACACGCGTATTTCCATCGAATTGAATGTATGCATTCATTCATTAATGTCCTCATGCAAAATAGGTGGACAAAAATTTTTTTTCAGTACCTTAGGGAGAGATTTCTGACCCACAGTGTCAAATACATTCATCAGATCAACAAAGGTGATGAACTGTGGTTTTCTTTGTTTCCTGCAGCTGGCATAGTGTAAAGGCCATATCAGTTGCTGATCAACCTAACCTGAATCTAGACATTGTCTCTGGCAGGATACAATCAGCCAACCTTTGCAGGTGTTTCAGAAGGATCTTAGCAAAGATCTTACCTGCCACAGAAAGAGATATCCCTCTGTGATTATTAGTAATCTTAATTTTGTACAGGGTAAAGATTTTGGCATCACATTCTGTGTGGTATTTCATGTCACCAACATTGTAGTAGCAATACATGCAACTGCAGGAGAAGAATACCCATATTTCCTTAATTTCAGCAGGAAAACCATCCTCACCCATTGGTAGGCTCCTCATCTAATTCTGCAAATATGCTAAAAGAGGGTAAGACTGCTTCCATACCTGGATGCTCATGAAGGTCTTGAACATAAAGCTTCTAGTGCCACTCCCATCTCTTGAGCTGCATAGCCTGGTCTATTGGTCTGTCATCCCTAGATTTCAGCTTCACCAATATTCATTCGCACATCACCTTTCCTCATGCTGCAAGATGAATTTGTGTGGCATATATATATATATATATATATATATATATATATATATATATACACACACACACACACTTCCTTCTACAGGGAGTCATATCTGGAGTGAGAAGTAGGTGCTGGGAGACTCCCATGCATAGTTTGGAATCACCTGAATACTAAGGTAACTAAGTTGATATATTATTTTTTTTCTATTTTTCCCTGTTTCATTTCAGTAAATAAGGAAGTAAAGATGTCCTAATAATATTTGGAAGGACTCCATCTAAAGTCATATATCTCAATGATAAGTTCTGACAAAAATTATCATTATTTTAGAAAATCAAATATTCTTCGACTTCAGTCTGAAAGGCATGATAGTTGATTCCATAGATAACATTAACTTACAACCCTTCTGGAATTTTTAACTCTGTAAAAGTAAACATTAACAAAAGGAATATTTTTTTAATTTTTAAAAAATTTTTATATGTGAAAATTCAATCTATATCTATAATTCTCAAAATGTGTGTGTGTGATCAGATGTTGATTATGCGTTTCCAGAGTTTTCATCTGATTTTGATGAAATTTTTCTGTTTGATAGATAATTCTTCAGTACTGGTTTTGAGTTCAAATTGACTGGAAAAAATTACAACCTTGAAGGTAAAAAATCAAACAAAAAAAAAAATTTTTTTTTACACTTTGTGCAAAAATCAAAGGCAAATTTTAATGTCTGTCTAAAAAACAGCATACAATCAATTTAGAGAGTTGAAATATAATGCAAAAGATTAGAATTATAAAAAAATTATATTATAAATACAAATTATCATATATTATTATTATTATGATGGTCCATGGAAGAGGTTCCTTCCTTGCACAATTGAGAACACAAAATGCCCCCTTTTAGGGCCACCCCACTGCATTCAAATCGTTACCAACATTTGAAGATATGTCTCAGTTACACTCAATTGTTGTTACTAATATTGATTTTCAGGTGGGCTGACTTTAAAGTCGGGTTATACTGCTAGTTATAGAATATTTTTACTAATGATTATACACAAAAATTAATACTAACTGATTGTTGTACTAAGATGAACAATTTTCATTGAAAACAAAAAAAAAAAAAAACACAAAAAAAAATTTTTTATTACAATTTTGAGTTTTTAAAACTATTTTGTAGTATCAAATTTTCATGTAAAAGACTATTGTTAAATCATAGCTACATTAAATTTGCAATAGTGCAATGATCAAGGAGAATAACCATTTTTTCTCCAACTTTAGTTACCATCAATAGCATACAGATTTTCTGAATCATTCTCCTGAAAGCAAATAGCTTTAACTTACGTACCTCCACGAAATCGCTAAAAAAATGAAATAGCATGATGAAAAAGACGCCAAACTTGACTAAAACAAAATTTTATCGTCTAAATGCTTATTTTATCATGGAAAGGAAAGACCAAAGTTTTTTTTTCATTATTTAAAAAATCTATCCTCCTTTTTAGAACATTCTAAATTTTGATTAAAAAAACATTGTTTATCTTTGTATCACCGGCACTAGTAAAATAACATATACAATTTTTAGCACGTTTTTTTTTGTATGACACCCATATTTTGGGAAATCTTGCAAAAATAAAAATAATTGTCGGATGTTAATGAAACTTTCAGAAAGTATTCACAGATGATTGAAATTATTATAAATGTTTTTTTTTTTTTTTATTAAAGTCATGGCAGAAATATTTTTTTTATATTTATTACCCCCCCCCCCAACTAATTTTATGAAAACTCTAGAAATTTGCTCGCGTCGGGTTTAGTAATTACAATAGTTAAAAGCACAAGGCTTTCAGTAATGCAAATCAGGTTTTTTTTTGTTTTTTTTTTAATTGGACCCCTCCTACCCAAAAATCAGCTCTGAATTGTAACATACAAAACTCAATAAAACAAAGATATTATTTAATTTCAAATGCTTTTATTTGATTTTAGTTGTTTTTATGAATATGGACAATATTTTCTGAAAGCAAAAAATTTTTTCGATGAAAAATGAATTTTTAATACAGTTATTTGTTATTTATTTAATTATAATAGATTTTTACATTCAAGTTGTTAAAATATTGTAAAATTAGTTAAAAGCCGCGTCAGATTTCCTAAGTGTCCTTATGAAATAGATCTTTTTTAGCGCTTTGTAAATTGTATCGTTTTGACTAATCAGAAGACAGGAAGTAATTAAGAATGTAATTTTGTGTTTATAATCGGGCTCTAATTATAAAGTACGGAAGACCAATCAGAATACAATTAAGTTGCATTATTCTCCGCTGTTAAGGCCTTTAATTTTGCAAAACACGTGTGGAGAAGTTTATTTGATTTTTCAATTTCAACTGAGAAGGGTACCTAAAAGTATCAGTATCATCTTATGAAATTTATATGATCTTATTTTTATATTAATCTCAGTTATGACATTTTTTTTCCATAAATGAAATATCAAAATTAATAATAAAATGAATGGAAATACAGATAATACAGTAAAATATAATAAATGTACATAAAATTATAGTATTTTATGTACACTTCTGATAAAATTTCATGAGAAAGGTACCTATAAATTAGATACCTTTCTTATGAAATTTAATCTCATTCATAACAGTCTTGTTTTAATTTTTTTATAATATATTTTCCATAAAGCATCATAAACGTAAAGGTGAAAGCTAAGTAAAAAAAAAAAAAAAAAAAAAAAAAAGAACGCTGAAAGTTTTCCTTAAAAATAATTTGTTCACTTAAATGTAAAATATTTCACTTTTCTCCTTCTGTAGAACAAATTATCCTCACGGAATCCATCAATAATCATTCAACACCTGTCAAATGACGCGAAAGTTTATGACCTGCTTTGTTTTATTTTCAAATTACATCTTTTTGGTGCAAAAAATTTTAAATAAACATTATAATTTCTGATTTTCTTAAAATAAATTTTGAAAAAATGATAATTGATATTTAAAAGAATTTCAAACAGATTTTCATTGATTCTATAAAATGGAAAATGGTCAATTTTGCTGACTCGAAAAAAAAAAGAAAAGATTTTTAACGAAATTTTCGGACGTGTTAGGAACGATTAAAAATGTAAAAAAAATACCACAAAAATACTTTGATCTTTCCTCTTAATAACAAACATTTAGACGATAAAATTTTGTTTTCGTCAAGTTTGCCGTCTTTTTCCTCATGCTATGCTCTTTTTGTTTACATTTCGTGGAAGTACCTACTTTAACTGTATTAAAAAAGAAAATTAGAATATGACATTTTAATTATAGTTACAGAAGTAAAATATTGATATTAAACTTACAAAATATGGGTGGATACCAAAAACCTGTTCAAAAGCAGGAATGTTTCCTCTCAGTTTCAGAACATTTACAATCATATTTCTTTCTCCCCATTGAGAGATTTGCAATAAACAAGATTTATTTATTGGATTAATGATGATTGCTACAATTTATAACAGCAATTTATAAAATTAAGTATAATGAATAATACAGCAGGTATCTGGAAATTTAATGGCCTAATAAAACTTGTAATTAAAACAGCCAGCAAAAATCCAAGAACAGCTGAGAACTACAATCTACCTTTTATTTCACTCAAGCTATTAAATTTAAGATTGAAAAAAATAGTATACAATCTTAACACAACTTGAAGAGATCATTAACAAAATTCACTTAATGTCAAAATCAGAAAACATAGTGACAAGATACTATTTAGAATGCTACTATAAGTGATATAAACAAGATAATCACCAGTTTCTAAAACTGTCAAGTACTTACTTTCCATTGTGATTGTAACTTTTATATAAGAGCAGCCACAATAATTATATAAGTGTAATAAATGCATATTAATATGTTTGCTAAGTAGCAACAAGGATAGCATTTAGATTTTCAATGAGATTTATTTTTACATGTACTGACCTTTGCATGTCCATGTTTCCCAGTTTTTGAGGTGGACATCTCTACAATCTTACAGGCCCGTTTTCTCATACACACATACCCATTCTTACGCAAGCTTGAGCATTGCTGCGGGAATGTCTGAGAAGCTCCTGCATCTCCTGTCTCAAAATTCTCTTCAGCCATACAAAAGGTTTAGTAAACTGAAAGAGACAAAAAATGCCTGCAAAAATTTAAAACAAAACTTGTAGAAGATCAATTCCAAATTCTGGAAATGTAATTCGTACAATGAAAAACTTGCTTATGCTAATTTCTAACAGAAAAAAAAGAAAAAAAGTGCAATAAATGTCTTTATCACCAAGTCCTGTCATTCATTTATTGCAGACATCTCCTTGTTGACTTTTCTTAATCTCCAGTACATAAAGCTTCATTTGACAAACTCCCAACTTTACTATACAATTACTTTCATTTTAATATTTGTCAAGGTTTTTTTTCTCTAACATCTTTACAAGTAGATAAGGACCGAGAAGAAATATAGTGAAATTCATTTTATAAGCATTTGCTGCTTATAAAATGAAAATTTCATTAAAGTTATTTATCTGCAAGTTCAGAAAAAACTCATTAATTACTTTGAAATATGTTTAAAAGGGGTACCAAAAACAAAGAGAAAAACACTTAAGGGAATATATTTTTTAAAATTGATAGATCACATTCACCATACATTAAGATTTTAAATACAGAGTTGTTTAAACTGGTAAAGAAGCTTAAAGTTTTTATTCTGCATGTTAAACTGGTAACATTTATAAGTACAATTATCAAAGGAGTTTTGAAAATAATCAGTTACTTGTGGCTAAAAGCAAATGAGAGGTACATTTCACTGAGAGTCAAGATATTATAGTTATTTTCAAGCCAAAGTACAAAAATATACAATGGGAATTTAGAATTTTAGCAGTAAAATTTCATGGAAATCATTTTCATTACCACCAACTGGGCATCTTTTTTAAAATACAAAAATTACCAAATTACTATTTTCCAAACTAGAAATATTGTAAGGGTGGGGGTAGATATTTGCTACTTCATACTAAATGGCTAATTTTACAATTTCTAAAAAACAAAAAAAAATCCTGATAAAATAATGCAAATATATATTTTGCCCAATACTACTTTCAAAATCACTTGTCTTCATTATTTTTGTATAAATACAGTAACTTTTAATTCCTTTCTTAAAAAGTAATTGATAACTGAGCAAATATACTTGAACATAACTCAGTTTCTTTGTAAAATTCTTTCAAATGACAATTTTGGTAATGTCAAATAAAAATTGAATAGTTTGTATTATGAAAAAGAAAAGCTTAGTAACTAATTAAATCAAAATACATTTACAAAAATTACCCAAGATTTCTTAAATTCCATAAACCTTATTCTCACAAAAATAAAAATTTATTAAATATTGTTTCATTTCCTATGAACTTGATAAAAACATAAATGCAGTTTTCTTGAATATTCTCCAACTAATTTTAAATAAACTAATTAAAACAGTTATGAAATAGTTAAGAATATATTCTCTTAATTGAGAATATAGTTTTTAGTAGGATTTCGATTTTTACAACATTAATAAAATAAGGAAAAAAGGATGACAAGCAGTTATTGCAAAAATCTATATGCACTGAGAAATCTATTTTACAGATGACAAAGTTAATAAATTAAGCAAATCATTTCTAAGAGTCATATTCTTTCAAGACATAATTATAGCTCTCAAAAACCTCCTTTAATATCTGTAAATTGCATTACCATGGAGGAAAACTAGAATCCACTCTGCTCTGCTATTTTTAACACTTGGCTGGAAAGAAAACCATACACATCTCCTGTAGTATGAAATTCGCTTATTCATAGATCATGAAATCAGAAACAATCTACTGTCGGTTAAAATAAAATATGCAATCACTTGTAAAGCCTTTTATTTCTTAAGTGTTATGTAAGATAACATTCACTACTAGTTTTTCATGTCTCCCAACTTGATAACTGATATATCTAAACATGGTAAAATTCATCTGAAGTACTTGTTTGAATAAGGCACCTCTAAAGTTTCTTGAAATCGATTTTCTGTTCTTAACTGAGCTTCTGTACATGTTTGCAAGTTTCAAGTCACTTTCAGTTATATATTCAGCTTATATTCTTACACTGATTCTTTGATAAAAATTTAAGAAAGAGGTTACATAAATGAATAAGTTATTTAAAATCACAAAATTATTGAATGAAGTAGTTTCAGCTCATAAAACTTTGAAGTTTAAAACAGCAAATATCCAGAGTTAGTGTATTTTCAAGTCCTTATATTCACTAATACTAGTATCTAATATTTACTCAGACTAGTGTCACCATCTTGATTGTTATAATCACAATCCTTTGGTCATTGTACCCTCTAACATTTAGGTGCATATCTTAATCCGTAACCTTCTGTGAATTTCAAGTCAAGTCTGAGAGGAGGAAAGAACAAGTTAGAATCAACTAATATGAGATATTTCCTTGTCTGTAACAAAAAATGAAAACAATCAAATAAAGAGATTGGTCAAAATTCCTGAATGTTATTAATTACAGCAGACACCTGAAGAAGGCTGTAAGGTACAACCACCAAATAAAGACAACTTTTCTTTAAAAATGCCACACTCCTCCAATATGTACACAACCACAGATCTCTCTTCTTTACTCCACATCTTAAAATTCTCAGGCAATTATAAGTTTTAGCTTGTTAAAAAAAAGATAAACAAAAACCTGTCATTAATACTTTATAATTTCACAACCATAGAATATCAAAATTTAAAATTTTAATGCTTAATTCTTAAAATTTGTCTGAATTTGTTCATGATCAGTTTTTAAAGTTTGTTTTTAGAAGTACATTTAGAATATTTTTTACATAATACTAAGTGTAAGGATTGCAAATTTGAGATTTTGCAGAACATTGAACAATTGCTAGTTTGTTTTCTAGCAATGTGTCATACAAATAAAAATTACTGTAGTTTAAACTAAAACTTTTCAAAAGTGGTTTTAAACATTGATAGAAATTATATTACTATTTTGCCACAAGAAAAAAATGTTTCATTTCTTGTAAGAAAGTTTTGTCAACTTAAACTTTACAAAAGATGTCGAAGTTTTGAAACTTAAATGACTTATTTCAATCCACTTAACCAGAATAAAAATATTTTAAAACTTATTTAATTTATATAGCTACACAATTATTTTCTTTTTTTATTTATACACAGGGCAGAATTGTTGCAGCCTAAGGTCACTCAAGTTTTAATAAAACAATGATTTCAATTTCCTAGATAATGAAACGAGTTGTATTAACTCAAATGATATCAATGACAAACTCATTTATTTGACTTTGCTGGAAACAAGGAAAATGTTTTAGTTTCTATATGTTTGTGTTTCAAGTAATGTTTGGTTTAAAAATTTTTATAAAGCAGTAGTTTTTTTTTTTTTTTAAATAACTAGATATAACTTAAATAGTTTCATAATCTGAAAAAATAGCAATATGATACACTTGTATTTATTTTTATTTTATTGTTAATGCTAGTTATAATTTTTTTTTTTTTACTGTGGCTGTGTTGAAATGTGCTAATTTGGTTTGTAATAATAAAAATAATGGTAATTTGTTAAATATTTTTATTCACAAACAAAAGCTATTCTAGTTTATTTAAAGAACTTGCTATATATTTACTTCAAGCTATGTAAATATTGCTAAAATTATACCACGAATAAAAAAATATTCGAGACTGGTGCGAGCGAATTAGAGGGTGGCTCCGTAATAACATTAGCCTAGGATATTGAAATTATTATGGAGTCGCTAACTGGGTGCCCTGTGATTGGATGAAAAACAACCAATCACAGGCTACCTTTTTAAATTTTCACCAAACCCCCACGAGAGCAGTTTTTACGAACTCTCTTCCTCTTTTGCTTGTTGGGACCCTCAGAGACAACACGTTCCTTGTCTGCACTAAACACCATGACACGTGACAGCAACTGAAGCTCAGAAGTCAAGGCTCTATTTCTTCAACCCAGCCAAAACAACACAGGAAATGTAAAACTGTTAAAAAGGACACATCTTTCAGATAAGTTCCGCAAACCTGACTGTTTGCAAGAAACTTTCCTCTCTTTTCCTACAAATACAAGTTTTTTCAAACATTTTCATCTGTGTTTGTGTTCCTTTCTTCTTGCCGGCGTAACAATATTTTTGTTATCAAATATAATTGGGAAAATCCCAATAATTTGCAAACAGTTGAAACTAGTGTTTTTACACTAAGAAAGTAAGAACCACGTGAAATAATTTAACACGAAATAGATTTGTGTAAATTAATATCAAAATGTGACGTCGCTTGAGGAAAGGGTATACGTGCCCAATCCCATTTTGTGTTTACTACTAGGATTTGTAGAGATTAAGCTTCGTCCATCCTTTTTTTATTTCATTTGTTCTTAATTTGTTTGTGTAGGTATCGTTCACTCAGCAGGATGAATGACTTTAAGCAGATTAAGGGTGTTAGAGCCTTAATTTTTAATAGGGATTCCTTTAAAAGGAAAATAACTTCTGCTGTTGAATTAATGTCAGCAGAAGCATCCTTAAATAAGACTTGTTTTAAAAAAACAAGAAAGCCTTATAAATAAATGGTTGACAGGTCGACGCAATTAACACGAAAATAAGTGAAGCTTGTGAAAAAGCCGATATTAATTTAGAAAAAAGTGGTATGTTGGAAGACGAACAGTTAGGGGCGGAGTTCATTTACAACAGATTTAAAAGGCTCATAGGACTAGAAGAGAATATTTCTAGTTCCAATACAGAATCCGTCCCAGTTCAAAATCCGCAAGTGCCACTCACAACCTCGTGCGTGTCAGCCACAAGGTTGCAGTGTGTTAAATTCAGTAGAATACAAGCCGGTAAATTTGAATTAAAAAATTTCCTGGTTCAATTTGAAAACTGTGTGGACGCTGTAGACTCAAAAAAAGCCAAGCTATCGTTTTTAAAAAGTTTTTTAACTGGCTACGCGTCTCAGTGTCTCATCTTTCGTTAGATGAAAACCTTGAAGTGGCCATCAATTTGTTGAGAAAGGAATTTTTGGATATCCCTCTCATTATTGATGAAATTTTGAAACAATTGCTGGGCAGTATCCCTAAATATGACCCTGAGTTTGTCAACATAAAAAGTTTTTTGTCAGAAATTAAAGCTGACCTATCCAAATTAAAAACCTTGTATAATTTAGATTTTTTTTGAAGAAAACACTCCAGGCTATGAACTAATCAGCCATATAATTTTTTCAAAATTACCCTCAAATCTTCAAAAAGAATTAATCCGGAAAGTTGAGAGTAACTAACCAAAAGCAGCCTTATATTTTACCGATAGTGGCAATTACTGTTTCTAAAGGGAAACGTAAATACAAATTGAACTGCATCTTTGATACAAGCAGTCAAAGGACTTATTTCTCTAGGCAAGTTATTGAAAAATTAGGGCGCTAGAGATCTTTCCTCACTCCAGTGGAATACGATGTAAAAAACTTTTTAGGGTCTAAGAAGAAAAAATTAAACCAAGTTGTAGTGGGGATTGAAGTAAATAAGGGTAATTCCTTGCCCCTACCTGTTCTTATCGATGATGAATTCGATATGAACTTAAGATTCGATAACTTTAAATCTGTTAAGAATAATTTACTTAAATTACAAACTAGCTTTTTTGCATGGAAAAAATGATATTAGAGTTCATGGTCTTTTAGGCATCGATGTAATTCAATATATGAAGAACATCAAAATGGTGGATTGCACGAAGGGCTCTGCTTTGGAGTTTCCTACAGGCATTTCCCCGTTAGGCAACTGCCAACATTTTTTATATGAAAATCAAAGTACCCCTAAAAAAGTACAGGGTAAAGATTTTCAACACAATTATCATGCCATAGTGCCTAAATATTCTACATGCTCAGACACTAGAGTGAATTTTGTAATGAATCCTATAAAGAGTTACCCTGACCCCTTTGCTGAAATTTTTGATGGAAGTCAAGTAGAAAGGAATTTAGAGAAAATGTTTGATGTAGATTCGCTGAGTATATCTCCGGAAGACGAAGCTATTTGTGATTATGATAAAAATAAAATTATGGAATTTGAAAAATCCATTGAATACAGAGATAACGCTTATCACGTTAAACTCCCCTGGCATGAGGACAAAAAGTCTGTGCCTTCCAATCACAGAGTTGCTCTTTCAGTTCTGAACAGAGTAGTTAACAAGCTTGAGCAACAAAAATTGCTCAATGACTATGTTGAGGTATTCCATCAGCAGGAGCGTGAAGGTATCATCAAACGTTTTGAGGTGGCACCTGAGGAATTTTCAAAACATGTTTGGATACCCCATAGGCCTGTTTTCAAGATGGATGAGCAAACTACCACCAAAATTAGACCCGTTTTTAACTGGTCCCTGAAGACCAAGAGGAAATATTCTCTAAATGAACCTGCTTACCTTGGCATAAATTTAATGGGAGATATGTTAGAGTTGTTGTTGCTATTTAGGTCTAATAAATGTGATGTGAGCAGACATTCGTAAGGCTTTCTATGTGGACAACCTAATTAAAACCGGTAACTGTTCGCATGCTATTAGACCTATACACAATGGCTAATTATCGTATGGAAAAGGGTCATTATAACCTTAGATCATGGAATACGAATTGCGACAAACTTAAAACCTTAATGATAAAAGATCAGAAATTCTTAGAACATGGTTGTCAACTCAAAAAGGTATCAAATAGGGTATAAATATTCCACACTAGAAGACACACTTCAGATTTCAGGGTCACCTATTGACCAGTCTGTTAATACTAAAAGAGGCATATCAGCCCAAACTGCAAGGGTTTTCGACCCACTATCTTTGTGTTTACCTGTTATTATCAGGGGCAAAATGCTCGAGAGATTTGTGGTCTCAAAAATTAGACTGGGATGATGTTGTGCCAGAAGAATTTCAGACCTTATGGCCTGCCTTATCGCGTGATCTTGCCAAGCTGGATTCATTGCAATTCCCTAGATTTGTAATCAGTGAAGTCGGCCCTGCCGATCTTTATATATTTTGTGATGCCTCTAAAGGGGCTTATGGGTTTGCAGTTTATGGCGTACAGAATGGCAAGTCTCACCTGATATTTTCAAAAGCTAAGGTGGCTCCTATGAAGCCTGAAAGCTTACCCACGCTTGAATTGTTGGCTGTGTTTTTGGACATCAAGTGTTTACTGCCTCTGTTGAAAGCTTACTCCCGAATCAAGATCGGAGATGTAGTCATATCAGTGGATGCACAGGTTGTGTTGTCATGGCTTTTGTCTGACAACATTAAAACCAAGAACGAGTTTGTGAGAAACAGACTAAAGGACATCTGACAAATGATTGAGGAACTGAAAGAAAAGAAATCCTTATCTGTAAAATTCAGATATGTTCCTACTGACCAGAACCCTGCCGACTTGATCACAAGGGGAGTAACCTTTGAAAAGTTTCAACAGAATCAAAGCCGTTGGACCTTAGGACCTGAATGGCTCAGCAAAAATCCCATAGAATGGCCATCAAGTGAACTTCAGTTCAAAAAATAAATCCATTGTACAGACGTCATTAAATTACACTGTAGCTAACGTCGAACCTCAACCAGTGATACCCTTTGATAAATACTCGGATTATAATAGATTGATTAATGTTATTACCAATATATTTAAAATCCGAAATAAACTAAAACATGTGGATCTGAATCCTAGTAGTTGTGCTAAAATTTACTTACTTAAGGTAATGCAGCAGCAAAGCTTTCCTACAGAACTTGCTTACCTTCAATCTCCTCAAGGTAAAAAAAGTGCCTGAATTATTAAAAAATTTAACCTTATTCATAGATGAAAGGGGGATAATCAGGACTAAGGGTAGAATAGGTAAAATCACTACATATGATTATAAAGTTATCAATCCTGTCTTATTGGCTAAGGATCATGATCTGACTGAACTTATAATTGTGGAATATCACAAAAGATGTAAACATCTGGGAATTCAGTCAACCTTAAACAAAATCCGCCTTTCAGGGTTTTGAATACCCAGGGTGAGACAAGTAATTTCTAGGTGCGTCTTGTGCCAAAAATTTAATAACCTTGCTTTCAAGTATCCTAAGGTTACCAATCTTCCTAAACACAGAGTAAATCTTGTTAAACCATTTTTACATACTGGGATTGACTATACTGGACATATTTGGGTAAAGGGTGACGAAGGAGTTAGTAAAATGTACATGCTTATATTTACTTGCCTCAATATTAGAGCTGTACACATAGAGTTGGTTAAAGACATGAGCACCCACTCATTTGTTCTGGCTCTGATTGGATTTACTAATATATATGGAATCCTATCTCATATTTACAGCGATAATGCCAGATCCTTTATAGCTGGTTACAATCTTATAGAGGAAGTTTTTGCCTACTCTGAATTCAATGAACACTTCCAAGTGTATAATATTAAGCACATTAGAATACCTCTATATGCTGCTTGGGTTGGGAGTACATGGGAACATGATCAGGACTATTAAATCATGTTTGTATAAAACAATTAAGTTTTCCCGAATTAGATATTTTGATCTCCTTACTGTAATTTCGGATGTTCAGAGTGCTATAAATCAAAGACTTATAGATTTTCTTTGTCCTAACGCTAATTTGGGACTTGTACTGAAATTGGATGATCAGGATGTTTGGAAATCTGACCTCCCCCTTCAAGATTAAATGTGGTAAAATCCATTGAAGCTCGTGATTCGATGTTGACTAGATTCCGCAAGCTTTGGTATCAAGATTATCTGTTGAGCTTTAGGGAACAGTGTCAAGATTTGCACGAGGTCAATTTTCACAATCGAATCAATGTTGATGTGGTTCCTGTTAAGAATCCTGCCAAGTCTAGACCATTTTGGCTGCTAGGAAGAGTTTTGGAGTTAATTGTTGGTGACGACAAAAAGATTCGTTCTGTAAAAGTCAAGAGAGGTGACTGGTCTGTTCAGGTCCATTCTATCAAACTCCTGTATCCTCTAGAACTATCATTAACTCATGCCTACCATCCTAAAATCCTTCTGGACTCGAAGGGAGTGTGTGATAGGAAAATTGATGCTGTAAAATCAAAGGTCCCTAATGATGTACCAGATACTAAGGGTACATCTGTTGCAATAAAACAACATCCAAAAAAGACTAAAAATTTAAAAGGTAGTAAAAACTCTCCCAATAATCCCTATGTATACTATTAAATTCAGTTCTATTTAAAACTTATAGTCTTCACATATCTTAGCTTATAGGGTACATGTTGCTGAACAAAGAAAACAAACTGTTAATGATATTGTACTATATGATTGAAAGGATGAACTTTCTATAGTCCTATTAGTACACCAAAATGAGAATTTCTTTACATACAAAATAAAATACAACACTCACTTCTTTCAAAGTTTGGAGTTCTTTGTGACAACAAATCTCCACTCCCTCCACATTCTAATTTGAAGTTCTTTATAAAAAAAAAAAAAAAAAAAAAAAAAAAAAAATCAACTTTTCTGTGAGCTTTTCATCCTTGGCTATTTTTGCCTTAAAAAACAAAACAACCTGCAACTGTGAAAAATTATGTTGCAATGATTTCATATTGCAATTTTGTTTTGGGGGAGAATATTGAAATTATTACAGAGTCGCTAACTGGGTGCTCTGTGATTGGATGAAAAACAACCAATCACAGGCTACCTTTTTAGATTTTCACCAAACCCCCACGAGAGCTGTTTTTACAAACTCTTCCTCTTGCTTGTCGGGACTCTCAGAGACAACACGTTCCCCGTCTGCACTCTCCGTCATCTAAAAACCATGACACGTGTGAGGATTTTGACAGCAACTGAAACTCAGAAGTCAAGGCTCTATTTCTTCAACCCAGCCAAAACGACACAGGAAATGTAAAACTGTTAAAAGGACGCATCTTTCAGATAAGTTCCGCAAACCCGACTGTTTGCAAGAAACTTTCCTCTCTTTTCCTGCAAATACAAGTTTTTCAAACATTTTCATCTGTGCTTGTGTTTCTTTCTTCTTGCTGGCGTCACAATATTTTTGTTACCAAATATAATTGGAAAAATCCCAATAAGGAGGCCCCCAAGAGAAAACTCCCTAGGTCTCTAGCTTACAATATCTTTTGTTGTATTATTTTTCAGTTTAAGCAATGCATTTAAGCACAAATTGTAACGAACTTGATACAGGAAATGTTTGATCCTTTAAGTCACTTTCCATTAAACTTGCGTTGGTAACAAAATATTTAGCTCTGACATGTATTGATATGTTGAAACAATAATCCAGTATTGACATATTCATCATGACATTAAGAAAAAAAATGAGAGCGAGAATTTCGCATTTGGCACATTCCAGTGTTAAATTATGGCACTGCAGGTGAATTCCATGAATTTAACACAAGATATATTTCAAAATATCTATAAAAATAAGAAAGCCACAGCAACTCGAAAGGAGAAATATTTTGATTCAAGGGAAATAATGCAAAGTTTTATATCATTTACCTCCCTTATTTCTCTATAATTATTCTCAAATAGAAGAATAAGGGTGTGGCGATGAAATCGGAAACAAATCCAAGCTACCGCTGATCAAACGGATACATTTACAAACTTAAAAAAAAAAAAAAAATATCAAGATTCTGAACGGAATTGGTTACAATTATTAACTAATCTAGCAACAACAACGTTTACTGCTGCTATGCATTTCATCGTCACTATATCGATTTATGATTTCATTTAAAAAAAAAAAAAAAGATTAGAGAATTTTACATTGATAAAAAAAAAAAAAAAAAAATCTCTTTTTTTATCAAAGTAACAACTTTCATAATTACACTACTTACTACTTAATAATGAACAGAAAGTAAAAGTAATAAGTTTTGGGGGAAATCAAAATAGAATAGAGAGCAAAACCCTTTTTTTAGCTTAAGTTTTTGATTTAGTAGCATAACAAGCAACCAGGAGTCAATTTCAGCTTGTATTTGCATTCAAGCGGAAAGAAAGTGAAAATTTAATTTAAGCAACAAATGAACATCATAATTGCACAATTATAATGCAGTGGCCAGAGACTTGCTTAGTGGAAGATAAATCCAACTATAAGCGAATAGTCCCTGAATTATTTTTAAAAGTTAGGTGCAAAATTCATTTCAGTCTAATCTCGATTATACACAATTTAAAAAATGAAGTTTTCTTAAAAGAACAGTTGAATTTATCAACCAAATTTAACCTCATATTACAGAAGAATTGTGTATCTGATATATTTTGTAAAACAAAATTTTGTACAGCAAGAAACATGGCATTTCATATTTAAATAGAAAAATTAAAAATACTGAAAAACATCCTTTATTTTGGTTTCGTTTTCCTTCACTGTTCAGGCAGGTAAAGCTACGCAGAAAAATGTATATACGAAACTTGACAACCACGAAATCGCAATAAGAACGATAATGACAATTTAAAAAGAAAAAAGTATTTTAAAAACATTGGCTTCTGAGAGTTCTAGGAAAAGAATTTTCCTTGTAAAAATACGATAGTGAACTCTAATGGAGTAAGTAAGGTCACGCGTATTACTAGGTGAGTAGAAATAAAAAAATACTATGAAATGAATTACGTTGAGTCATTGACAACTTTAAAAGATTTTTTAAAAATGCTACTAACCACAAGAATGACAAATTTGTGAACACATGGTTGTTCCAGAAATAATAAAAATAAATCGCTGTCTAGAAGTGTATAAAAGGGACACTAAACTTATAGTTTATAGCGAGGAAAAAAAACAAAAAAAAACACAAACACACAAAAAAACTGACGCAGCGTCGAACAAAATTCGAATCGGTGATGCGAATTTTATAATAGGCTTAGGCTCAGGTGGCAGTAGTACTGTTGTAAAGCTGGAGGATAATGACAACGAATAGATAACTTGTGTAACCTTGTCTAAACGAGACTGAAATATTAAAAAATATAGTTGACTCCAGACACATTTAGTCATCGATTGCATTCGGATGATTAAAAAAAAAAAAAAGAATTTAAAAAAAAGTTGTAGACATTTATCAAAATTGAAATCAAACAATCTTTCATATATTGATTATGCAGTGTTAAACTTAAACAATACGTGCATGACGCATATCATTAATAACGTAACCTAAAATAACTACTGAAACAAACTGATATAATTTGAAGCTTGTTAGTAGTGTTTTTACTTTTTAGTGTCAGTGATTTTAACATTAAACAAGCTGAGCAACCAGTACTGTAAAATGTCTAGGCGAAGACAAGATAAAAATGGCGATGCAATTTGGAAGTATTAAAATTTGAACAGTAATTCACCGGCCGAAAGAACGAGGGGAGGATTAATGAATAGAAAAAAAAAGACAGTTGAAAGTTAAAAACCTAAAAAAAGTCGGAAACAAAAGTGAGCAGACAATCCTGATAAGGGCCGCTATCCAAATGTTTACTCGCAAGGTGGGTGAAGAAACGCCAACCTACTTACCAAACGGCTCACGTCTGCTAGCCGGGAGAATTGTGTGCGTGTGTGAGCTGCGCCTGCGCAATAATACTTACACAGAGTAGTAGATCCAAATCGAGGTTCAACGTTAAGCAAAAAAAAATTAAATAAATAAATAAAAATTGTATTAATAATGATAATTGAAGAAAAACTTGATGAAAAAAGAAACGAAGTCATATACAACAATGCATTTTTTAAAGATACTATATTTTAATTATTTATTCTTAGAAATGAAAATGTAGATCTACTTTGTAAAAATCTTCATTATTTTCACAAAAATAGTTTTAAAAATTAATTAAAAACTATATCTTATCACTCTATTGCTATAAAATAATACTGTATCATAATGTTATTGTATTTTATTGAGTTTCATATAAAATTTTTGTTATGTTCTTATCAAAATAATCACTGAAAATCATTTATTAAAAATTTAATACTTGAGCCAAATTCAAGTAATACTATATACCTTCCTATATTTCAATTTAACTATATTTTAGATTCAAGTTCAGATACTGATATATGAGTTATATTTTAACTAAGAAGAATTAAAAAGTACTGACGATAATGTTTATCAATATGAAGATTAAATTAAAAAATTTTCAAAAACATTTTAAATCCATATAGATTAAAATTTATGTTCAAATGAACTTATACCAATTTTTTGTATTAATATGAGGTATTAATATTATTTACACTATATTTGGACTATTGTCCTCATCTTTGTTGTTGTTATCATAACATCTGAGTTGTTGTGTCCTATAGCCTGCCTCAGGTGTATAGTAATATTAACTGAACCCTTTATTTAATCTAGACTTTTCTTGTTCCACTGCCCATTTTTAGTACTGCTCACTGATTTCCACTGAGTTCAAGTACACACTGCTTGACCTGAACTTACAATCACTGTGATCAAATTCACTGATCCATTGTCCCATAGGACAATTTGCTGTAGTGAACTTGGAGCCTTAAACCTAACATGCTGCTGATTAATGCTGCACCTGCATCTGCCTGTCTTGTTTTGATTGCTGCTGCTGGTGAAAACTTGTTGTCATTTGTCTTTCTTTATTTGCGGATTCCATATTTCTATCTATTTCTATGCTAGGCCTCGTAAGGAGATCCTCATAGCCTAGCATATGCACTTATTCTTTCATATGTCTAACTATCCAGTGTTCTACCTTGTCCAGTATTTTTACTTCATTCCACATATGTTGATGACTAGCCCTTTCCCTCCATACATGATCAGCCATGCCAAATTTCATTGTCTCACCCTTCACTATGGTTTTTCCAGCCTTATTTTAGGGTGTGGCTAGTTTCACCTTTATATTCTTTGCCACGACTGTAATGAATTGAATACATGCAATTCTTGGTCATGTTCTCCCCTGTGTTAGGTTTTATTTGACAGAGATTTCTCCATAGAGCTAAACTGCTTCTGAATATTGCCCTGATGTTGTATGTACTGCAGATCTTCTGAATATTTTCTGATAAACCCTTGACATAAAGTAGACAGACTGTGCCAATTTTCTGGTCATCCTCATCTTGTTCATTCTGTTCCCACTTGTAGATGCTGATGATATGTTTTCTGGATAGTTGTTATTCTGAAGGGTACATTTGACACTGATCATTTCTTGTTTATATGCAGTTGTGTTCGAGGATAATTTACTGCCAAAATCTTTTTATGTGTTCTCAAACCTATCACATTGTTCACATTAATTATAAATACTTGTACAAAACAGGAATTCAGTTGTGTTTGAAATGCTGAAATTTACTTGTACTTGGAATTTTGAATTAGGAAAATGTTTTTGTTGATAAACTGTGAAGTGTATTAAAAAGTGTGTGAGTTAGGAGAATTTTAGTAAGATGTAGTGTTACTTGTAAGAGAATTAAACAGTTTGTTATAATGTTATGTTATGTGTTCTTGTCTTTGTGATTGAAGGAGTGAATGTTTGTTGATGTTTGTAAATGTTTGTACATACGTGTGTGCATATGTGTATGTGTTATGATGTTTCATGGTGTTTTCCCGTAAGGGAGAAATGCAATCTCTCCACAGAGCTACATTGCTGTGCATCTGAGAAGACAAGAAAGAGGAAGGGTGAAGATGTGTCCAAGTATTTATAATTAATGTGACCCATGTGATAGGCTCAAGAACACATAACCAGATTTTGGTGGTAAATTAACTTTGAACACAACTGTGTATGTGTTGTAATGTTTTTCACATATATTAGCCAATCAGAGAATTATTCAAGGCTTCTGTGATCCACTTTGGTGTTTAGTTTGTACAATCAAGAGAAATATTACATGAAAAATGAATTGAATTATTTAACAACCAATAGAATTCACTGAGTCATAATAATATTATAATTAAGTAGAAGTTGAATACTAAACAAGTATTGTCCAGTGAAGGTTGACTTGCGATATATGGATGTTTTGAACCCAATCTCTGTGTGAGTTAATAGTACATCCAGGAAGGCTAGCAGATTATTATTTTCTTCTGTGATTGTGAACTGGACTGAAGGTCTTATTGAATTCACATGGTCCAGTAGTATTTGTACAGCTTCCTGATGAGGCCAGTGTATGAAGGTGTAATTTATGTTTCTAAGCCATATGGTTGGTTTTAATGGTGCCATTTCTAAAGACATTTCCTTGAACTATTCCATGAATATGTTCACCACCACTAGTCATTGGTGAACCCATAGCCAAGCCTTTTTCCTGTTAATATATGCCAAACACTATTTAGAAGAATTTTGTCTGTTCACAGAATGTTAACATTTTCATCAGATTATCTATTGGAATTTTAGTACATTCTCTCAGGGTGGGGTCTGATTCTAATCAGTTTTGAACCACTGTCAGAGCTTCATCTGTAGAAACTCTGGCTTACCACATCCAAACTTATCATCTGATTGTTATAGATGGGAACCCCTTGGATCAGTTTTATGGTGATGGGGGATAGAGTTCTCGTTGTTAATTGTTGCTTGTATCAGAAGGTAGATAAATAGTAGCAGTCCTTCGGGACAGCCGCTAGTTTGGCCTAAAGGTTCAACAAGCAATCAAATTGGGGTCACCATAACATAAACAAAATAACATACGAAAGAGAAGGGTATATCAAAAACACTTTGTATTTAAATGAAACATCAATGAATAGTACAATGTTTCTTGATTTACACGCACAAAATCCGTTACAAAATGTTCATTCATAGAAGAGAAATCCGATTATTAAAAGAATATAAGTGTCTTTTGTTAATACTTAAGTTCATGACGTGCTGGTCACAGGAGATGAAAGGTGAGGTCAATGGGTTGGTAGGAGTCCTTTGATATCTCCGTTGGTGAAGGAAGGCTGAAGGCATCGGGTTTGATGGGTGAGAAAAGCGTAGCGACATTCACTGACGGTACTTCAAAGCTTTCTCTCCTAGAAGTGAATTTATCGCTCTATTTATGTGTGCCCATCGGATCAGAGTCAGTCTGCTGAAACAAACTGTTGGGTATGGCGCGGAGCCGTTTAATTGGTGGAAATTGCTTATTATTCTTTTTATTTCTTTTTAATTTTCCCCCGGAAATTCTGCGTGGAGCCGGGTGCGCAAAGACCAGTATTGGTCATTTGCTGTCTAAACCTCTGAGGGTTAATATCCGGTCCTTCGCTTGCTCCGTGCCACCACATAACTTTCGCCCCAGTAAACGGAGTTGTTGTTGTTGGTTTTTTTTTTTGTTTTTTTTTTTTTAGTAATAAAAATATGTGTTTTCTTTCTTCCATTTAATCGTTCTACCGGACTTCGTTCTAGTTTCTGGTTTGTTATCATTAGTTTCTTCGGAACAAGATAGGGAGTTATCCAAATCCGGTCTTGATCCAATGGAATCTTTTGATTTTATATTTTCAGAAATATATGCAGGTTTTAGTCTATCTATTGAAACATTACTATGTACGTCATCCGATCTTTTAATAGTAAAATATTTTTCATGACGACTTAATACTTGGAATGGACCTGTGTATGGAGCTTCCAATGGCTTTCTTACTCTGTCTGTTCTTAGCCAGATACTTTTACATGTTTGTAAATCTTTTGGAATGTAAGAATTAGGTATTGTATGCAGGTGTGCCCTGGATAATTTGTCCATGTCAAATTTTTGCATCTCGTCGGCTAGAATTTTAACGTGCGAGTTTGTCATTTCACTATTCTCGTTCTTGATAGAGTCAATTAACAATCGGGGGACTTGTGCATGACTCCCTGTTACTGCAGTAAATGAAGAATAGTTTGATTCGTTAGGTGTTATCCTCATTCCCAAAAGGACGATAGGAAGAGCTGACAACCACGATTCTTTCCTGGCTATAATAGCCGTTTTTAAAGTTCTGTGTGCTCGCTCAACTAATCCATTCGTTTGCGGATGGTACGCCATTGTTCGTAATCTGTGGAAGCCTATTATTTTTGATAGTTCTGAGAATAATTCGGATTCAAATTGGCTTCCTCTGTCCGTAACGACATGAAGAGGAACCCCGAATCGGGAGATCCACAGATTGACAAAAGCCGTTGATATTGATTTTGCCGTAATTTCTGTTATTGGGCATGCTTCTATCCATCTCGTATTTCTATCAATGCATGTTAATAAATATCGATATGGTGAAAAATAAGGGTCAGTTTGGTTCTTTACAGGTGGTAAGGGACCGACAATATCCACATGCACCGTTTCAAAACGACTGGAAGGTAATTCAAATGGATTTACTTTGCTCTTTGTGTGTTTTATTATTTTTGCTTGTTGGCAGTGCTGGCATTCTGTGCACCAGGTTTTTATTGACTTGTCCATCTTCGGCCAATAGTATCTGGATTTTATTATTTTTCTTGAAGATGTTATTCCTGGATGTGATAGATTATGCAGACTGTCAAATACCGATTTTCTGAGCTTTTCAGTCACAAAAGGTCGTGGAAAAGGTAATGTCGTGTCACATAATATGGTTTCATTTTGATTTATTGTGTATGGTTTCAGTTGATCTTTGAATGCCTGAATTTCATTTTTCAGTAGCTTGATGCTTCATTATTTCTTGTAAGTCACATATATCAATAGTGATCGCGTTGACAGGTCGTGATAAACAATCAGCTACTATATTTTGTGAACCTCTTATATGTGAAATGTCATTTACATATTCGCTGATAAAACAGAGGTGACGCTGTTGTCTATCTGATTTTAAGGAAGACTGGCTTTTAAAAGCACTGCAAAGTGGTTTGTGATCCGTCAGTAACATTACATTTCTGCCTTCTATTAAATGTTTAAAATGGAGTACTGCTAGATAGGCAGCTAGTAGTTCTCTGTCAAAAGTAGAATATTTTTGTTGGGTTTGGGATAATTTCTTTGAAAAGAAACCTATGGGGATGGGTTGATTATCAATCATTTGATGAAGTGCTGCACCCACCGCATAATTCGAACTGTCTGTTACAAGTTGATAGTTGTTAGCTTTCGAGCTGGGGAAAGCCAAAACAGTTACATTTGATAAAGACTTTTTCATATTTTCGAAAGATTCAATTTCTTCCTTTGTTAGGGTTAATGACTTGGAATTTTGGTTTAAACGTATTTTTTCCGTGAGAGGTAGTATGATATCGCTGAAATTTGGCACAAGTTTTCTGTAAAAATTTGCCATTCCGATGAATCGGCGTAGTGATTTGGAATCGTTTGGTTGAGGAAATTCACTTAATTCATTCAACTTTTTAGCACTGGGTTTGAGACCACTAGCAGAAATATGAAATCCTAAAAAGTCTAATTCATTAGCACTAAATATGCATTTGGAGAGACAAATTTTAAAATCGTACTCACTCAGTTTTTGTAGTACTAGGTCGATATGCTTGGAATGAGTTTCTTCATCTTCTGAGAATATAAGGATATCGTCGATATATACAAAGGTATAATCAGTATCACGAAAGATATTGTCCATCATTCTCTGAAAAGTACATGATGCGTTCCGTAGTCCGAAAGGCATATAGTTATATTCAAATAACCCAAAAGGGGTAGAGATGGCTGTCTTGCAAACATCCTCCGGATGTACAGGTATCTGATGATAAGCAGACGACAGGTCTATCTTTGAAAAGAACTTCTTATTATGAAGCTTCGAAGACAAGGAATTTATATTTGGGACTTGATATCGATCGGCTTTTGTTATGGTATTTAAATGTCTGTAATCGCCAACAGGTCTATATGTGCCGTCTGACTTCGGTACCATATGTAAGGCTGAACTCCATTCAGAGTTTGAAGGGGAAATTATTCCTGCCTTTAGGAGTTTCTTGAATTCCTCTTTTGCAATTTCACATCTCTGAGCTGATAATTGTCTGGCTCTGGAGAAAGTAGGAGGGTTGCTACCAGTTTCTATTCTATGGAATATCTTTGGTTTTGTTGCATTCGTGTCGCGATGAGGAGAAATTAAGTTTGGGTATTTCTCCAGAATTGCTCGTACCATTTTGTTAGCATCTTTATTCGGTACTAAATCTATATTCATGATAATAGACGATGGATGTGCATCGGATTGTCTATTAGTCATTTTATCAATCAGCTTATTGTTTGTGCAGTCCACCATTAGCCCGAAATGGTTTAGGAAATCGTATCCTAGGAGTGGCTGAGCAGTTTCGGCTATTATAAATGTCCAGGTAAATTCTCGTCTGAGGTTCCGTAGTGTTAGATTCAGTACTGCTTGTCCTGAGCATTCAATCTTTTGACCGTTGGCAGACACTAAAGAGATATTGGTTGGGTATGTTACAGCTCCGCTTAAATATCTCTTCGGAAGTATAGATACGGCAGCTCCTGTATCCACAATAAAATTTAAACTTTGAGCTCCTAACCGTGCGGCTACAATGAGAAGCGGCGAGGAAATGGAAGCTAACACCTCTCGCTTAGTTAGTTTTCCGAAATCTCACGAGGAACTGGTGAATTTGGGCGAGAGTTGGGTTGCATTTGAACATTCCGTTTATTTGGCCATCTGCACCACGGCTTACAAAATTTTGCACGTTCCGCAAAGTATAAATGCGCTCGGCAAATTAGAGGTTTTTGGTCCTTGTTAAAAGGGCGAACACTGGTAGGGAATTTATTTTCAGCCATGTATCCTTTTAGTTTCATTTTTATTTTGCTGTTCATCCCTTTGCTTCCCCGAAATCTGTCGAATATGTGCGGTGTCTTGTTTGTTAAAATATAATAGTAAGTCATCCGCCATTCTTCCAAGGCGATCTGTGTCTAAATCGACTTGTGCCGCTACCACTGGTTTAATGGAGTGAGGTAGGGCTTGAATAAATTTGTGACGTACGATATCGTCCCCTACGCCAATTCGGCTTGCTAATGACATAAGTTCATTCAGGTATACTGAGGGACGACCTGTTACAGTCGATGACGACATTAATTTGTCCAGCATCTCTGGTTTTGTTTTCTCGTAAGCGCCCGTCACTGCTTCTCTTAGTGCGTCGTAATCTTTTGATTGCAGTATAGTTGGCTGTATATTTCCTACTATGTCCACAGGGAGAGCTGCCAAAGTGTTAAAAAATTTTTGACTGGTCTGTCTTATATTTGCAATATTAAATTGCGCCTCCATTATCGCAAACCAAGCTATTACGTTTGATTCAATGAAGTTTGGTGGTTTTATCGCAACAGCTTGGATTGGTTGGTTTTGATTAATTGTAGTTTTTTCAGCGTCATCTGCCATGTTTTTGGTTTGTGTTGAATAAAAATTCTAATTTTGTGACAGTTCAATTTTTTTTTTTTTTTTTGTGCGTGTGTGTATATATATGTGTTAAAATCACGTCGGCGTCACCACTTATGGTGATGGGGGATAGAGTTCTCGTTGTTAATTGTTGCTTGTATCAGAAGGTAGATAAATAGTAGCAGTCCTTCGGGACAGCCGCTAGTTTGGCCTAAAGGTTCAACAAGCAATCAAATTGGGGTCACCATAACATAAACAAAATAACATACGAAAGAGAAGGGTATATCAAAAACACTTTGTATTTAAATGCAACATCAATGAATAGTACAATGTTTCTTGATTTACACGCACAAAATCCGTTACAAAATGTTCATTCATAGAAGAGAAATCCGATTATTAAAAGAATATAAGTGTCTTTTGTTAATACTTAAGTTCATGACGTGCTGGTCACAGGAGATGAAAGGTGAGGTCAATGGGTTGGTAGGAGTCCTTTGATATCTCCGTTGGTGAAGGAAGGCTGAAGGCATCGGGTTTGATGGGTGAGAAAAGCGTAGCGACATTCACTGACGGTACTTCAAAGCTTTCTCTCCTAGAAGTGAATTTATCGCTCTATTTATGTGTGCCCATCGGATCAGAGTCAGTCTGCTGAAACAAACTGTTGGGTATGGCGCGGAGCCGTTTAATTGGTGGAAATTGCTTATTATTCTTTTTATTTCTTTTTAATTTTCCCCCGGAAATTCTGCGTGGAGCCGGGTGCGCAAAGACCAGTATTGGTCATTTGCTGTCTAAACCTCTGAGGGTTAATATCCGGTCCTTCGCTTGCTCCGTGCCACCACAGTTTCACTAAGTGTTTCACTGAGTTTCTTCCCTATTAGTGGGCTGACTATATCTACTAGAATCTGCTCAGCGGGTGACAAGCTAAGTTCCTGCAGCTGACTATAGGTCTCAATGGAATACCAACTTTGTGAATCTTGGGGAGGCCATACATGTGTGGCAGTTGGTATAACATTGAATTAGCTGTCTATACTTATTCAGTTCAAAGTAGTCCTTGTCAATAAAGATGAGGACAATAGTCTGAATATAAATAGTGTAAACAATGATAACTCCTCATCCCAGAAATTCAGACAGAGGTATTAGTATGTTCAACATTTTTCAATACTTTTCAGTGTTAACAAAGATTCAGTTACTTTTCTGACAATTTACATAGCATCAAAACCATGCATATTAATATAGGATATCATATGAAAGCAAATATATTTTTTCATTTACTCATTAAAAAACATCAGTACTTTACTATAAAATCTTCAATGCTTTTAATTAATCATTAATCCCAAACAGCAGTGTAGTTGTGCAGTTCAAGTTAGAATTGAAATTGCTGATATTCCTTTATGATTAGTTTGCAAAGGTAAATATTTGTCTTAAGACGAGTTCAACCCACAACAAAAAAAAAATGTTAGAAGGTTTTTTAAATATAAAATATTTTTATTTTTGTGCTTTTTACAATTCAACTTTTCTTAGCATATCTCATACATGCTAAGAAAAATTGAGTTGTAAAAAACACAAAAATATTTTATTTTATTACAGTCTTTGTAGTGGTTTGTCAAGATTAAAAGAAATGCAATTTCTTTGTGTGTATATATGAGAAAAAAGAGGCAAGGGAGAAAGGGAGGAGGAAAGTGTATGTGTCACATAGCTTCGTGAGAAAGACAGGTGAATGAGTAAGGAAAATTTTTTTAAGCTGAGCCGTTGTGAACTGCTGTCATATGTTGCTATTCCTTCTCCTTCCTGGCTTTTCTGGTCTAGAAACTTTGCTTATATACTCTTGAAAGGGATCAAGAAACATGTGTTTTTTTATTGTTGGTGGGAATGCAACACATTGGCTGAAAAATGTTAAATATTTTCAAAGGATTATTTATTAACTGGAAGGATGCATGAATCCGCCGACTCAGAA